>MU743744.1:23359-35007 GCA_026770625.1 Nicotiana glauca | reverse complement strand
GCCACGAGTCCATACATACCAAGAACTCCCAAATCCGAGCTCAAATGACCTATCAAATCCCAATTTGAAATATCAAAAACTCAAGCCCTAATTCATCAACCTTAGGCTTAATTTCCATGAATTTCTAGACCAATTTCATAACATAATCATGTTTTAAGACCAAGATTCTTACCTCAAGTCGATTCCTCTTGAATCCATCTAAAATCCCCGTCCAAAAGCTCCCAAGGACGTTCAAAAATGGAGGAAAATGCATAACCCTCGCGGATGAAATATAGTATAAAACCCTCCTGCCAACAGCAATTTTCGCTTCTGCGGTCGGATTACCGCACCTATGGCTCCCGCTTTTGCGACCAAACGACCGCTTTTGCAGTCTAACTTAACTCACCAGAGACCGCTCCTGCGGTCCAAAACCGCTCATGCGGTCACCGCTCATGCGGATTTCCTTCCGCACCTGCAGTCCATGCCAAGGCCTACCAGACCGCACCTGCGACCCAAATGCCGCATCTGCGGAACCGCCTATGCGGCCCCTTTTTCGCAGATGTGGAAACAACAGAACCTGCAATCCAAAAATCATGCAACAACTCCAAACTCTACGTTTAACCACCCAAATTCACCCTGAGACCCCCGTGACCTCAACCAAAAGCACAAACATGATCTATTACCTTATTCAAACTTGCTCGAACCATCAAAACACTATCGTTAACATCAAAATCATCAAATTTCACCAAATCAAAGCCTAAGTTCTTCATGAACTTCTGAAATGCATTTTCAATCAAAAACCCAATCAAACGATGTCTGAATGACCTGAAAATTTGCACACACATCCAAAATCACTTAACGAAACTACAGCAACTCTTAGAATTTCATTCCGACCCTCGGATCAAATTCTCACCCATCGACCGGAATTTTCCAAAATACTAACTTCGTCAATTCAAGCCAAATTCTACACCGGGCCTCCAAAATCAATTCCGACCGCACGTCTAAGTCATAAATCACTTCCCGGAGCTAACCAAATTACCGGAAATCTCATCTGAGCCCTCTAACTCATAAGTCAACATCCGGTTGACTTTTCCAAGACAAGCCTTCCTTAAAGATACTAAGTGTCTTATTTTCCACGAATACCAATCCAAATCAACTCTAACACACTACATACTGACAATGAAACATATAGGAGTATAAAATGAGGAAAACAGAGCAGTAACGCTTGAGGCGACGGGTCGGGTCGTCACATCCTCCCAACTTAAACCAACGCTCATCCTCGAGCGTACCCAGAGTTGTACTAGAAGCAACCCAATGGCTAAATGACTTTACCAAGCATATACCCGGGGTGATCCCACGTCACCCTATCTCTTATAGGTCCGACAACACGACATAGCTGAAATTACCCAATCCAGTCTAGCCCATAAACCGTAGAACCCCATTGCACTTTATCATACACAAGATCAGAACCTCACATCTACGCTCCGAATAAGTCCGAACCAGCTGTAATAGCTCATACCTGCAACCTCAGGTGAAATCATGTGATATAACCCATAACCAAACACTCAAAACAATAACTTCTATCCATAGCAGTTGCCCATAACACCTGAATACCGGTAGGAACCTCTTATCGACTGACATCTCATTACAACACTTTCTTATACTTCCAATAATACTGAAACACGCGATAAACCGAGACCATTTCTGAGGTCAACCATTTATGAAGCCATTTCTCCTCCGACAATTACCATAGCAGATCTCCGAGCCGAACCTCGATATTATCCTTCCAACAAGCTAAAATCAAATCCGTTCGTATTCATTGATGACTCCAACGATCACCTCGAATCCACCACACCACTCCGGTGATATGACGCCTCAACACAGGCCTAAACCACAACTTGCACAATCCACACACTAATGAAGGGCGGTCTGAACATACTCAAATTATGACAAATAGCTCAAACAACAGAACTGTAACTCAGACTCCTCAGTACCATCACAACACAAGGCTGGGACCCCGTCCCACATCATAGAAATAGAATACCTGAATCTACCCCGAAGGGCCTAATCTCCACGTAGCCTCGCTACAATGCGCGATCTTATCCAAACATTGTTACACATAAAGCACCTCAAGTCGCTATACTCGAAATTGACAACCACGCACGATTGATATCTAGAACCCAAACAAATCATTATACTCATGGTGAAGCAAGTAATATACACCATACGATCCTGAAAGGACACAACCGAGGTGCCATTCGCCGAGCAACACCCAATAAGGACTTTCCTTGGAAACCAGGGAGCAAGGCATACAAAGTAACATATGGAAAACTATTCTCAGCATCACACTATTGCGGCGTGCAACCCGATCCAGATAATATACCCGTGGCGGTGTACCACCCGATCCACACAAATATACCACATAGGGAGATGCACATCGAGCCAAATTTGCTCATCATAATAAAATACCGAGTACCGATCGTAAGCATACTGAGTGCATAATGATATCTACATATAGCATTGCAAGCCACAAAACTCAAACATAATCCGAAAATCATAACGCCTCACAACACAGAAAAAGCAACTCATAGATCTCCCCACATCACTAGCAGGTTCAATAACGATCGAATCCACCTATCCTTTATCGATACAATTCGGGGCCAACCAAGCCATCTCAATCTGAATACGTACCCAATCTGCTTACTAACAAACTCATTGCCAAGAAGCCTGAAGCTGCTCCTTCCACTACTATAACTCATGCCAAAGCCGTATGATATGGTGCCCGGCGGCGACATGCCCGGCCACAAGGAACACATCCGAAAAAGTCCCTCAATACCGGAACTGAATCAATGGTAGAAACCTCTATACTGACATCCGTCACAAAGTCCCAATTAAGGAACGAAATCCTTCTCAGCCGTCTGCTGGTCTTTGGAATACATATCATTCTGCTAGAACATAGTCCAATGCACCTCGCCACGCAACCTGTGGCATTTTCCGACATAACTCATATCACAATAGTCTAGAATAACCCAACACTGAGACAACCAGTCTACGCCCCAATATCATGCCCAGAATCTAATATCCAAGCAAAGAAAGATCCACTCGGGCTTCCAAATCCCAATAGCTGTTAACGGTACCAATACACACTAACCACAACCACTACATAGCCTGAACATGAGAACTCCCAGTTTCCAACTCCATATAGCACACGAATCACTATACCTGATCTCAAGTTCCGCAGTATAAATACATATTACATCTCAAGTACCCAATCATTCCATGAAGGATATTCTTAAAATCCTCCTATGCCATCACACTCTCAAATATCAGCAGTCTATCTAGTAAGAAAAACACCGCAACACTATCGAAGTATCATCATTCTAATCGCATTACCCTTCTTTCGAGACATACACTCTCGTCAAATCACTTCCAATTAGCAGTACCATTTCCTTGATTACCTGAGGCTACCCGTTGCATAGGAATTTTATGAACTTCTTTTCAGAACTGAACTGTAACTCATCTAGCCAAGACCTTCCGTCAATCCTATCTAGAAGAAGAATCATTACATATTCCATGCTTCACTTACCCATAGAAAATATATACATCTCTGAATCACGATAAAACTCAACAAGAGCTCTCTCCCAATTCCATCTATCAAATTTCCTTTCTGATTCGTCATCAACTTGATATTTCTCCCTCGATGTAGCATCACAATGCCTCCATCCAGGCCTACCACACGAGACTCGAACATAAGACCACACTGCTAAGACCCATAGACTACCGAATACTCTCTCAGTTGTTCACAGAAATATCACCTTCCAGAATACTTTACCCCGAAGAACTTCCTGCGAATTTGAAATTCGTTACCATTACTTTCCAAATACTGATACATAGAATCCCATAATTAACATAAAATACCACACATTTTGATATTTTCTAATGAAAACACAGTCCCTAGCCACATACACAACCTTAAGCCACCTGATTATTACATGCCAAATCTTGAACACAATAAAACCATTCTCGAGAGTCATCCACTCTTACAGAGCTGTAACTTATCTGACTTAACGAACAGAACTACTCGTGCCTCATTAGCACTCTGACACCGCAGAGCATGATCTCATACCAATACAAACAACTATCTTCCTTCTCTATACACGGAGCATTCTTTACCAGCAATAGCTCAACACATCCTATTATTTTCACACATCCATGAAGCATCGTATAACCTTTATCAAAAAATTTCCTTCACACGTGCCATCCTCGGGTCAATTTCTGCAACCAGAACTGATCCGCCGATATACCTCAAAACGGAACCAACATTGCACACAACCGTGCGATCAACTAATCAATAGCAACCTCCCCAACTTGGCCCGAAGCCATATATCAGGACACACTCAATAGCCCATAATACTTTTACTCTAATGATGCCACAATATCATAGTGAGATTAAACATACATCATCTACAAGTTTGTGAAACACATATCCTTGGATTCTGAAATCCTCTACAAACCTCGCTTTCATCCCCACATCAGTTGAGTCCACTCTCTGAAGTGACCCAAAATTTTCCAATTACAACGTGCCCATAATTCAGACTACACATCAAGCCACAATAGGCATCAAATCACTTAACAGTCCATCTACTATCCTGAAGACTTCTTCGTCATTACCAAGTCATATAGAAATATTAAAATGTACCAACATACTTATTACGTAGCTATCCAGCCACCATTCCCACAATTAGGGACAATACTGAACATATAAGTTCATAACACTAGCTCAAAAAATCAGCACCTTGGTGCTCAAGCCATAAGCAAAGATTCGGCCTCAAGTTCTCCAGACTGGCCCAACATCAAACTCACGGAGATTACATTTCGCCCCCTCGATCGGGGAATCACAAGCCGTCAAGGCATATATGATACTGAGCGCTCATGTGCGCATATAGAAGTGTGGAAGGAATTTCAAGAGTTATATCTTAAGTTGAATCAAGTACGCACGATAACAATTCCAAGAAAGTGAAGTTTTCCTAAAGGTTCTGCAGCCTCTCAAGGATAAATACAGACGTCTCCGTACCGATCCGCGAGACTCTACTAAACCTGCTCATGACTCGTGAGACCTAGTAACCTAGGCTCTGATGCCAACTATCACGACCCAATTCCCAAACCCGGTCGTGATGGCGCCTCTCGTGAAGACAAGGCCAGCCAACAGAATAATGATGCCTTATTTAACAATTAATAACTATAAATGAACAAATAATATGACTTACTAGCATTAATAACTGATATTTATCACTCAGCACAACCCGACCGAGGTGTCACAAGTCAAGAGCATCTAAGGAGTAGGAACACTACTATAGGGCCAATAATTTATATATACAAGATAAAAACCGAAATTCAAAGATGAAGTGTGGTGCCGCGAACGTTGGCGGTCACCTTGCTCAACTACCATAGTAAGGCCTTTGGTCCGCTAATAACCCGCTACCGAGTGAACAATACCTGCAACTGCACGCGAGGTGCAGGGAGCAAAGTGAGTACTTCCAACTCAGTGGTAATAAGAGTAAATAATAACTGAGTGGTAAGAAATCACGTAAGAACACTCCATCATGCTATATAGGACAGTACAACCTTGTGAGAAAAACAGTAAAACCAGGAAAACCCTTTAGAATTATCTAGCTCAGTTAAAAACCTTTTTGAAAATATCTTTGCTTTTCTTTTTAATAGTTAAGCATATGAATGCGATGTCAAGTAGAGCAAGTCCGCACACAAATCAGCCCCTCGGATNCAATACAATGCACATGACCGCTGCGGCGTGCAGCCCGAGCCAACCATGCATATGATTTATCATCGACGGCGCTCACTGGGGGTGTGTACAGAATCCGGAGGGGCTCCTACAGCCCAAGCGTAATATAATGGTTAGTTAATGTTACCTGATCGGTCAGCCAATGTTACCTGACAAATTTATATCATATAGTGCCATTGTTACCACTGTTTCAAGTCACATCATACAGTGTTATTATTACCACTGTTTCAAGTCACATCATACAGTGTCATTATTACCACTATTTCAAGTCACATTATACAGTGTCATTGTTACCACTGTTTCAAGTCACTACTGCGGTGCGCAGCCCGATCCATGCACAGTCCAGAAAACATTATGAACCCCTTGGGAATTTATAAAACAGTAATTCTCATCCCGAAATAGTATTTAAAGTATCATTTGAGTTTTCAGAACTTAGAAATATGGCTGAGGTTGCAAAACACTACTTAAAACCTTGGACTGAAGCCAAATGATGTGCAAGATATGCTAAAACAGAAATCTCAATCCCCGAAGGATTCACATAGTTGGCACGAAGCCCAAACAAAGCAGTCAGTCCAAACTATGATGATAATAAGTAGTTGCAGTCAACTACACAGTAAAATCAACAATCGGGACGGACCAAGTCACAATCCCCAACGGTGCTCTACCCCACACTCATGTCCGGCGTGCGAGTCACCTAAATCTGGGGTTTCAAACCCTCAGGATATCATTTACAAGTATTACTCACCTCGAATCGGTGAAATTCCTCGCTCGCGATGCCTTTGCCCCTCAAAATGGCGTCTACGCGCGTCGAATCTAACCAAAAACAGAGCGAATACATCACAATATACTAATGGGACAACACCCAATCGAAAACAATCGAAATATAGCAAAAATCTCGAAACTAGCAAAACCCGTGCCCTGGGCCCCCTTCTCAAAAAATTACAAAACTTACATTACCGGATTCCTCGTCTCGCCACGAGTCCATACATACCAAGAACTCCCAAATCCGAGCTCAAAGGACCTATCAAATCCCAATTTGAAGTATCAAAAACTCAAGCCCTAATTCATCAACCTTAGGCTTAATTTCCATGAATTTCTAGACCAACTTCATAACATAATCATGTTTTAAGACCAAGATTCTTACCTCAAGTCGATTCCTCTTGAATCCCTCTGAAATCTCTGTCCAAAAGCTTCTAAGGACGTTCAAAAATGGAGGAAAATACATAACCCTCGCAGCTGAAATATAATATAAAACCCTCCTGCCAACAACGATTTTCGCTTCTGTGGTCGGATTACCGCACCTGTGGCTCACGCTTTTGCGACCAAACGACCGTTTTTGCGGCCTAACTTAACTCACCAGGGACTGCTTCTGCAATCCAAAACTGCTCATGCGGTCACTGCTTATACGGATTTCCTTCCACACCTGCGGTCCATGCCAAGGCCTCCCAGACCGCACTTACGACCAAACGCTGCATCTGTGGAACCGCCTATGCGGCCCCTTTCTGCAGATGCGGAAACAACAGAACCTGCAACCCAAAAATCATGCAACAACTCCAAACTCTCTGTTTAACCACCCGAATTCACCCCGAGGCCCCCGGGACCTCAACCAAAAGCACAAACATGATATATTACCTTATTCAAACTTGCTCGAACCATCAAAACACTATCGTTAACATCAAAATCATCAAATTTCACCAAATCAAAGACTAAGTTCTTCAAGAACTTCCGAAATGCATTTTTGATCAAACCAAACGATGTCTGAATGACCTGAAAATTTGTACACACTTCCAAAATTACTTAACAAAACTACAGAAACTCTCGTAATTCCATTTCGACCCTCGGATCAAATTCTCACCCATCGACCGGAATTCGCCGAAATACTAACTTCGCCAATTCAAGCCAAATTATACACCGGGCCTCCAAAATCAATTCCGACTGCACGTCTAAGTCAAAAATCACTTCCCGGAGCTAACCAAATTACCGGAAATCCCATCCGAGCCCTCTAACTCATAAGTCAACATCCGGTTGACTTTTCCAAAACAAACCTTCCTTAAAGAGACGAAGTGTCTCATTTTCTACCAATACCAATCCAAATCAACTCTAACACACTACATACTGATAATGAAACATGAAGGAGCATAAAACGAGGAAAACAGAGCAGTAACGCATGAGACGACGGATCGGGTCGTCATATGTCCACAACAACCATATATCGTTAGTAACCTCGTATTAGCTAAAGTCTCATTCCAACACTTTCATATCCTACCAATGATAAGGAAACACGCAGTAGACCATAACCATTTCTCAGATCAACCATTCGTGAGGCCACTTCCCTCCGACTAATATCACAATAGATTTCCAGGTGAAACCTCAATATTATCCTTCCAACAAGCTGAAATCGACTCTGTTCGCATCCATTAATGATCCCAAAGATCTCTTCTGACGAAACACACCACCCTGGTGACATGACACATCAATACGGCCTAAGCCACAACTTGCATAATACATATACCAATAAGAGACGGTCTGAACATACTCAAATCATGAAAATGACTCAAATGAAAGAGTTGTACCTTAAACTCATCAATACCATTACAACACGAGGTTGGGATCCCGTCCCACATCATAGAAATAGAATACCTGAATCTACCCCGAAGGGTCTAATCTCCACGTAGCCTCGCTATAATACACGATCTTATCCAACCACTATTACACATGAAGCACCCCAAGTCGCTACACTAGAAATTGACAACCACGCACGATTGATGTCTAAAACTCAAACAAATCATTATACCCATGGCGGCGTGCCATCCGGTCCACACATACTCATGGCAACGTGCCATCAGATCCACACATACCCATGGCGGCGTGCCATCCGATCCACACATACCCATGGCGGCGTGCCACCCGATCCATATATATAAATATATCTCACGTAAGGAGATGCACATCGAGCCAAATTTGTTTATTGTAATAAAATACTGAGTATCGGTCGTAAGCATACTGAGTGCATACAATATCTACATATAGCGTTATAAGCTACAAAACTCAAGCACAACTGAGGTTTCCCCCACAACTTCCACTATGAATCCTGATAGCACCGCACCAAATGTACCCATAGCCCGTAAATCATAACGTCTCGAAACGCAGAAAACAACTCATAGATCTCTCCAGATCGCTGATAAGCTTAACAATGGTCGAGTCAACCTATCCCTCGACAACATAATTCAGAGCCAACCGAGTCAACTCAAGCTGGAACACGCATCCAAAAAGTCCTTTATTGCCGGAATTGGCTCAAAAATAGTAACCTCTGCACTGACATCCATCATGAAGGTTCAATAGGAAAAGAAATCCCTCCCAGCCGTCCGCTTGGTCTTTGAAACATAAACCACTCCACAAGAACATAACCCAATGCACCTCGCCACTCAAACTGTGGCGTTCCCGGCATGGCCCATAACGCAATAGTCCAGAATTAATCTGACACTGAGACAACAGTCTAAACTCCAACATCACATCCAAAAATCTAGCATGCCAGCAACGAATTATTCACTCGATCTTCCAAATCCAATAGTCGCCAAACGGTGCCGACACACACGATCCACCATCACAATAGCCAAATATGAGGACTTCCGCCTCCAATTCCACATAGCACACGAATTATCATACATGATCCCAATTTTGCTGTCCGAACACATGCCACAGCTCAATATCCAAAAATTCCATGACACATACTCAAAATCTCCCTGTGCCATCAAGCAACCCGAATATCACCAGTCGAACTAACAAGAAAGTGCCGCAATACTACCTAAGTATCATCAGTCTAATCACATTACCCTTCTCAACCGAGACACATACTCTCGTCAAATCACTTCCAATTTGCAATACCATTTCCTTGATTACCTGAGGCTACCCGTTGCCTAAGAATTTTTTTTTATGAACTTCTTTGCAGAACTGAACTATAACTCATCTAGCCAAGACCTTCTGTTAATCCCATTTAGAAGAAGAATCATTACACATTCCATGCTTCGCATGCCTCAAGAGAATATATATATGCATCTCCGAACCACGATAAAGCTCAACAAGTACTCTTTCCCAGTTCCATTTACACAGGTTAACTGCCAGGACTGAATCCTTCTACCTAAACCAAGCTAAGCAAGCTGCCAAAACTCAAGAGCATTGCTGCAAAATGCATGTAAGGCTCATTATCTCGAACACATACGAATAATTAATCATGCTCTTACCATACCGACTCAATCTACTATCAAGCTATTCCATCTATTAAATATTTCCTCATGATTCATGATCAACTCGATATTCCCTCTTGTTGTAGCACCACAATGCCTCAACCCAGTCTTACCATACGAGACTCGAACATAAGACCACACATGTCTAAGGCCCATAGGCCACTGAATACTCTCTCAAAAATGTTCCCAGAAATACCAAATTCCAGAATACTTTACTTGAAGAACTTTCTACGAATCAGGATTTGTTACCATGACTTCCCGATACCGATACATAGGATCCTATAATCAATAGAAAAACACCACAAGTCTTGACCTTTTCTAATGAAACTCAGACTCTAGCCACATACACCACCTTAGACACCTGATTATTGCATGCAAAATCTTGAACACAATAAAACCATTCTCGAGAGTCATTTACTCTATTCAACTTGCATTTAGCCTGCTCAGCTAACAAAACCACATGTGCCTCATTGGCACTCTGACACCGCAAGATACGATCTCATTTCCATACAAACAAGCATCTTCCTTCTCTATACACTGAGCATCCTTTACCAACAACAGCACGAGACATCCTATTATTTTCACACATCTACAAAGCACCATATAACATTTATCAAAAAATTTCCTTCACACGTTCCATACTCGGCTCAATTTCTATAATCAGAACTGATCTGCCAACATACCTCGAAATGGAACCAACATAGCACATAACCGTGCAATCAGCTAATCCATAGCAACCTCCCCAATTTGGCTCGAAGCCATTTATCAGGACACATTTAATAGCCCATAATACTTTTACTCTAATGATGCCACAATATTATAGTGAGATTAAACTCAAATCATCTACTAGTTTATGAAAACACAGATCATCTAGTACCGTAATCCTCTACACAGCTCGCATACATCTCTACCATAATTGAGTCCACAATCTTAAGCGACCCAAATTCTTAGAATTTGATGAGTGGTGATTTTACCACTCATTTTAGCCTTTTTTCCTTAGCTTTTATGTCGTTTTATGTATATAATGAGGTTGTTTATAGTTGTTATTGTGAGATTTTCAGGTACATGATGCTATGATGTGGTTTGAATGGAATTGAAGTGGTTTGAATGGAATTGAAGTGAAAAAATAACTGCTGGGCAAATACTCGACGCGATCGCAGGTTTGTTCACGTGATCGCAGAAGTTCAGACATTAACTCCACGCGATCGCAGAAGTATGCACGCAATCGCAGAGCTTGAACAAGTAAACCTACGCGATAGCAGGTAGATTCACGCGATCGCAGAAGCTTCAACAGCCACTCTACGCAATCGCAGGCGAAGACACGCGATCGCGATGCTTGTATCTGGGCCAGTTCTGGGCAATTTCGACATTTCACATTCTTTCACCCAAAATCATTTTTATACTCGTCCAAGCAGACATTTTGAACATCTTTGGCTTATTTTCAGTCCTCATAGACTAGAGAGAACATTTATTGAAGCTAGGGTTTTGCATACACACTTGGGTCTTGAAGATTGAAGCTTCTGGTTAAGATTTTCTTACCCATTTATGTTTATTTCTTCATTTCCTGGCTTTGTATTGAATATTTAAGTGTGTATTATTTATTTCCAACACTTGAATCTTGTTTA
>MU743740.1:29343-54177 GCA_026770625.1 Nicotiana glauca | reverse complement strand
AAAGAATTAGCACATATCTCTCATGGGTCTTTAGACATAGCTTCTATATTAATAAATTAAACCGCTTTGGGATGAAATAACTTCTTATAAGGTTGGAGTTTTTACTTGTGGGGGTAAGGCTGCAGAGGATGAAGAGCATAAGTTTTATCATTTCCTTATGGGTTTGAATGATACCTACATGAAAACTCGTAGCAACATTTTAATGATGAAACCCCTTTAATCTATTGGGAATGTGTACAATATTTTATTGTCTGATGAGAAGCAGAGACATGTGTCTTTTGCTTCCCAATTCTCTACAAATTATGCTTCCTTTAATGTTGAGACTTCTAAGCCGTCATTTCCTTCCAAGGTCTCCTTTGAGGCTCCAAGGTCTTCTGTCATATGAAAGTATTGTAAGAAGCCTGGTCATATTATAGATAAATGTTATAAATTTCATGGCTATCCTCCCAATTTTAAGTTCAACAGAGGACCCCCCCCCCCTCGCAGAACTGCTACACATGTTGAAGTTGACTCCTCTGGTGCTTCTTCTGTTCCTGGTGGTTCTGATGGTCCTGTTGAGAAATAGCAGTCCTCTGTCACACCTAGACTTACCAAGGATCAATACTCTCAACCGATGATCTTATTAAAACAATATCAGATCTCTGCTTCCCCACATTCTCCACCTTTTTTGGCTTCTACTAACTTTATTGGTTAGCTCATGCCTTATAAGGGTGTTTCTTATGGAGCTTGCATGTTGTTTAGTGTGAATGACATTGTTTGGATAATAGACTCTGAAGCTACTAATCACATGACTTCTATTAAAAGTTTACTCTTTCATATAATCACTCTTCATATTCCTTACCTTGTGTCTCTTCCAAATGGTTATAAATTGAAAGTTACCAATATTGTTACTTTAGCTTTATTTCCTGATTTAATCCTTCATAATGTTCTTTACATCCCTAGTTTTAAACATAATCTCATATTTTCCCACATGTTTTTATCTTATTGTGATAATGTTTTATAGTTTACCAAGTATGATTGCACTTTCCAGAGCCTTTTAGTGAAGAATCTAGTGGTACTTGGTAGACTGGACAATGTGCATGACAAGTTATTTCACTATGCCACTTCTCCTGTTGAGTCTGTTGATGTCAATTCTTGCTCTTCTGTTGTTTGTTCTGTACCTGTAGATTTTAATAATGTTGTTGTTGACAATTCATTTGTAAAATACCTCGGTTGATTCCAATAAAACAAATAAATCTGGTTTGTTTGGCATTATAGACTTGGACACATTCCTTTTTCCAAAATGAAGCTTATCCCTGGTCTTGATTGTGGGCTATCCTCCAAACAGTCTTTCACCTGTCCTATTTGCCCCTTGGCAAGACAAACTAAGCTGCCCTTTCCCGAATGTTCTATCCAGTCTACTCACCCTTTCGAACTTATACATATAGATACTTAGGGGGTCCCTACTCTATTCCCACTCATTCTTATTCCAAATATTTTCTAACTATAGTAGATGACTGCGCCAGGGCTACCTGCACACACTTGATGGGGGCAAAAAGTAATGCTTTTGATTTTTTGAAAACTTTCATCCTTATGGTTGAAACACAGTGACAAACTAAAGTACAAATTGTAAGAAGTGATTATACCTTAGAGTTAGGCTCCAGTTCTTCTGGTTCTCTTTTCTTTTCTAAGAAGGGTATCATTCATCAAACTTCTTGTCCCCATATTCCTAAAACAAATGGTGTAGTAGAGAGAAAATATTGACATCTGTTAGAAACTGCCAGGGCTCTCTTATTTCAGTCTCACCTCCCTGTTAGATTCTGGGGTGATTGCCTTCTTACTGCCACTTACCTGATCAATAGATTCACTTCTCCTCTCTTTCAGCATGAGAGTCCTTATGAATTATTATTTGTGAAGGTTCCTGTATACTCTTATCTCAAGTCCTTTGGCTGTCTTTGCTACTCTACAGTCCCTAAACCTCATAGGGACAAGTTTCATCCTAGGTCCATTCCATGTGTATTTGTTGGCTACCCTTTTTGCAAAAAGGGTTATAAACTCTATAACTGGTCCACTAAATCCTACTTTGTATCTAGAGATGTAACCTTTCTTGAGCACATCTTTCCTTTCTCTAAGTCCTTTGTTACCTCCTACCCTACCTTCTTCTCTTGTTCCTGGTCCTTTCTCTGATGATTCCTAGTTTTCTCATTCTCCTCCTGTTCCTGGTCCTTTCTCTGATGATTCCTAGTTTTCTCATTCTCCTCCTGTTCCTGGTCCTTCTCTAGTCTTCTCCCATCTTACCTCTTCTTCTCTTCCCTCTGGTTCCCCTTGTTATATCTCAACTCCTCATTCTGTTCTCCCTTTCCCTCCTCCTCCCCTCAGAAGATCTAGCAGACCTCACATTGTTCCTTCATACCTTTAGGATTATGTATGCCCCACTCTTCCTCTTTCTGTACCTCTTCCTTCCCCTTCTAGCTCCGAGTATGTTTCTTTTAATATAATTACTACTCAGCTCCATATTCCTGAGCCTTACACTTACTCTCAGGCTGTTGTTGTCCTTGAGTGGCAGGATGCCATGAGAAAGGAGTTTGAGGCTTTGGAGGCTAATAGAACTCGGGATATTGTTGAGTTATCCCCTGGTAAGAAGCCTATAGGCTTCAAATGGGTATATAAAGTGAAATATAAAGCTGATGGGAGTTTGGAAAGGTAAAAGGCCAAGTTGGTTGTTAGGGGTGATACTCAGGTTGAGGGGTTGATTTTTCATAAAATATCTATTGTGAAGTCTTTAATTGATGTTGCCGTTAAGAAACACTAGCCTTTATTTTAACTTAATGTCAATAATGCATTCTTACATAGGGATCTTGATGAGTAAGTCTTTTTGAAGGTGCTTCCTGGTTTATCTGTTCCTCCTTCTTGTTCCTCTTTTGCTTCTTTGGTTTGAAAACTTCTTAAGTCCCTCTATTATTTGAGACAGGCCTCCAGACAATAGTATGCTAAATTGTCTCATACCCTTTGTTCTAGAGGATATTTGCATTCTTTAAATGATTACTCACTGTTTACTAGAGATTCTGGGTCTTCTTTGGTCATTCTAGTTGTGTATGTGGATAATACCATCCTAATTAGGATTGATTTGTCTAAGATTTCATCTTTAAAAGAATTCTTGCATGAACAGTTCAAAATCAAGGACCTTGTTCTCTTAATATTTTTTGGGGGTTGAGGTTCTTTATTTTGATTATGGGTTCTCCTACATTAAAAGAAGTTTATTCATGACTTGTTGGATTCTTTTGCTTCTTCTGTTGTTGTATGTCCCCTTGCTCTTAACGAGAAACTGAAGGATTCTATTGGTGATCCTTTGCCTAAACATGAGGAATATAGGTGCTTGGTGGTAAGTTGAATTTTTTGACACATACCAGGACTGATATTAGATTTATAATTCAACATCTCAGCCAGATCTTGCAGGCTCCTTGTGTTCCTCACGTACATGCTGTTTTACAGTTATTGAGGTATTTGAAGGGTACTTCTGATTTTGTCCTTTAGCAATAAATCTGATCTTCTTGAAGGTTTATTGTGATAGTGATCGGGCCTCCAAAGTTGATAGTCAAAGATTTGTGACTGGTTTCTGTGTTTTCCTTGGTGATTGTTTAGTAAGCTGGAAATCCAAGAAGCATCCTGTGGTCTCTCTTTCCTTTGATGAAGCTAAGTACATGGCCATGAGTAGAGCTGCAGCTGAGGTCACTTGGCTTTCAAGGTTGTTGTCTTATTTTGACATTTCTTCTTCTTCTCCTATACCTTTGTACTGTGACAATCAGGCAACCTTGCAAATTGAGCGCAGTTCAGTCTTTCATAAGCGGACTAAACATATAGAGCTGGAATTGTCATTTCGTCAGGGGAAAAATTGGTGATGGGCTGATCAGTTTGGGCCATGTTTCCAGTGATGCTCAAGTTGCTGATATTCTTATCAAAGCATACTTCCTGGGCCTGCTCATCATTTTCATCTTCGCAAGTTGGGGTTTTTATCACCCTCCAACTTGAGGGGGGTTGTTAGGATATTGGATGCCGGCTGATCATTTGGGCCGCCACTTAGTATTTATGCCCATGTTTATATTGAGTCCATTATATTGTAAAAGGTAGTCCACCGGGTTAGGCCCACTATTTATTAGTAGAGACAATTTTTTTTTGTCTAGATTATATATTTTTAATTCAGATGATATTAGATTCTCTCGAACATTCTCTCAAACTCTCATGAACCCTAGTTTACATTTTATCATCGATTCTACTGTAAATCTCATTGCTTAACAATTCTTGTATAATATATATATAACTTAGTATAATCAGTGCACAATCTAAGGATATATACCGGCTAAGAAAAATAGACAATGAATTCGGCCGGCTACCTGTGTAAAGATATTATAGACAAATTTTCACGTTCCAACATAACTTATAGCAGAGATTGATGTACCAAAGTAGTAAGGTAGAAATACATTTCCTCAAGGGTATAGCCCAACGGATAAGTAGTCGTGTTTGAGCTAAAGTTTCAAGGACCGAAGTCTCTTCTGCTCCTTGTTAATTATGCTAGGAAAAAAGAAGAGGGAGCATAGAAACGTACATGATTGACCTGACTAAAAAGCTCAGTTAAGATTACATAGTAAGCTATAGTACATATTTTAAGTTAAAAGCTAACAACCTCAAATAACCTAACTTAATTAATAAGCCAAGGCAATTGATTTTCTCTGAGGAATATGCATTTGAGTGACTTCATAATTACTGGTGAAAACTCTCTCCTCAGTTGCAGAAACTGGATTGACCTGAACAACATCAGAATGCTGATAATATCTGTAAACACAAGCTTGTTTTGGTCCTTGATCTGCAACAGCAACCCTTTGTGGACTAGAAGATGGCCTTCGCTTTCTACCTTCCAAAAAGGAAAGTCCAATCTCTCTGCTTAGACTCCTAACAAATTCTACTTGAGGTGCCATGTATTAATTCTTGACTGAATAGTTATAAACTTAGTTGCTTTATGTTGTAGATAGAATTGATTAGAAACCCTTTATATAGGCATTAAAAGGTAATACTTTTGAAAAGTTATTCTAAGAATCTAATATTAGGGCATTTACGTTCAACTTGTGATTCTTTTAAGATTTATATTCGGATAAGGAAAGAGGTAATCGAATTGTCAGATGCTTTACGTTTTATTTATTTCATATACTTTAGTACAAAACTTAAGCAACTATATATACGTTTAAAATCTGATATTGTTAGGGGTATAATCAACATCTACTGTTTTATAATGATGAAGGAAAATATGAGATTTTGAGGGAGACTGTCTAAAGTGAAGATTGTCACTCTAATTATCTCCAAATTTTGAGTCAATTTTTCATAAAGCAGTCCAATTGAACTAACAAGTATTATATATTACAGTAATTATTAGACTGGTTTTCAATCAGATGCGGACCTATATATTAATAGAGAAGTGGACTCAATTGAACCTTTTTGTATTTAAATCTTAGATATATATTTATGTGTGTGATTTTTTTTTTTCAAAATTAAAATAATAAAACAATTATGTTTTGGATCCAGATTTTTAACCTTGAACATATTAAATTGTATTCCTGGATTCGCATCTATATCCAAAATTTTAATAACGCTACAAATTTTTTATTATCAAAGAGGCATAGACTTTTTGCTAATTCATCACTAAATTGCTACGGATTTTTTTATCTGTCACTAAATAGGAGTAACAATGAATCTTTGCTAGTTAGCGACGAAATTTATAAGATATTAATGAGTATATACCGTGAACTTTGTTTTCTTAGAAAGTCTTCTCGTGTTGTCAATTGCACAAGACCTTAAAGTTGTTATAATTTCATATATGAGAATATATGGCAGGTTGGAATATATCAACTAATCAACTAGTACTGATTCATAGTATACAGTAATGCCCAATTGTAGTAGTAGCTAGGACCACGTAGAAGTCAAAAGATGCACATCATTATTTCCATTATTATCTTCAAGAGGAAGCTAGTTATATTTGAATTGATATGGCTAATCATAAGAAAGAATAAATAATTCAAAGTGATAAAAGTGAAAATCAAATTCCGAAGTGACCAATGCACTTATTCCACATGTCTCAAGGACAAATTCTAAAAGTTGGCTTCATATTCAAGTTTTAAAAAGAAAGTATATTTTCAGGATAAAACTTGACTTTAATGATGCAATAATAGGGAAAAGCCAAACATGGATTCCTATTTTCTTTTTTAATTTTGTATAAACTCCTTATTCTGGTCCAAGGAAAAAAATGATTTTTTTTTTCAAATTAAAATAAGTATTTTAAAGGGAAAGTATTCTACTAAATACATCAATAACATCAAATCTTACTTTTTAAATGGAAAGAGTATAATATATAGTACTAAGTATTTTTTTTTACTGTCATCGCTGTTTAACCAAAAATTAGATTTTAGGTCAAAGCTTGAATTTAGAAGAAAGAAATTTGAGAATAATAATAAGATAGGAAAGCTAGTAAATCAGAGTATATTTCAACAGTGCCTTGTCCTTCAATTGATTATATATTTCCCTTTTATAGGCTCCTTTGGGAATGTTCGTTATGCCTAAACCACAATAAGGCTATAATGAGTAATTAATGATATTGAATGCTACGTTACATAATCATTACATTAAATGTATATATTCTTTAATGGACTCGATATTTAATACTCATTAAATGCCGTATTTGCACCCTTTTCTATAGGCAGGTACATTCTTTCCATTGCTTGGATGTAAATAAACTTAGACAGGTACGGGTGTTACACCTCCTTTTTTACACACCTACCCCGAAGGATAAATGTATAAGGGATTTTTTCCATTTAAAGTGACATTATTCGAAATGGGATCATTTATTTATTTTTAGAGCCGCCACTTGGGATAGGATTGACTTTTGGTGTCCCAAGTCACCGGTTTAACTTGAATCCCAAATTGAGGAAAATTTCGACTTCCTAGTTGGAGTCTGCGAACCGGAAATTCTGAATAAGGAATTCTGTTGACCCGAGGGAAGGTGTTAGGCACCCCCGGATCCCGTGGTTCTAGCACGGTCGCTTAAATCATTATAAATGGCTAAAATCAGATTTTTATACATGTCATCCTATAGTGCAATTTTAAAATTATTTAACCACTTTTAGTTAAAAAATTTTAAGAAAGTGAACGTCGTTTAAAAATGTATTTTTGGATCACGTCACATGAAATGCACCCGTATCCTCGACACATTCTTATTCAACGTTTTGGGATTTGAATTTGGGTTGCATGAAATGCACACCCGTATTTAAGAAGGTAAAATTATTAAAAAGCGCACCTAAAGTGGCCAACGCGTTATTAACTTTGCGGGAGGCCATGAAAATTCGCTAAATGACACGTCCCGAATTCTAAATATTGTAATAAAGTAATTAAAGAGGGCCACGCAATTTGTGATTTTATTTGGCGCGGCACACCTCAAGTTACTTTAAAATAGAGATTTGTATTCAACTATATCAGTCAAACACAATCGATTCCACAAATACTAATGTGCTATCTCTTTAACAGTAAATCGAACCAAATTGTGTTTTCACATTGGCAACGCATTCCATGTATAAGGATGATGATTTAATTTAATGGTGCCATTATATTACACTGTTCCAGTGCTAGATTAGTAGTACAAAAAAGTTCAAACAATCAGCACATCATTTCAAAGAACTTGTTAGGTTGACATTGTTAAGATTTTTTTTGTAAAAGAAGAAGCATATGAAACAAGAATGACTACCTGAAAATAGTCTAGCAAAACCCAGCGCCTAGACACATCAAGGATCCGAAATTATGTGTTTCTAATACTGCCAAACAACTTTGAAATCGAGCCATTTGACACTAATAACCAAACTCAGCTCACACCGCTCTTCGCGTCATTGTTTATATACTTAAGAAATTTAATTTTTATCAAACAAACTAAAATAATAATGGCTAGCATAAGATTAATTCATGAATCAAGGAATTAAAACAATAAATCCAAACAACAAGCCATCAGCTAAAGGAACCAAACATCACGCCATTTTTTCCAAAAATAAAGAAGTACAGAAAGGGCCAAAGAAACAAATCTTCCAAATAACAATATATAACTTTAATGCTTATTCAAGCAAATTTCAATAAGTCATAGAGACAACATCTGAAACAAATAAGATGCCTCTAGTAGATCGATTTTAATGTCAGAACCATGGTGACCTCGACGATATCGAACGGAAACTTCGACTCCTCACTGATAATTAAAGCAGAACGCCTGTTGGACTTGAACCAGTACACAACATGCTGGAATTGCCAACATGGGTGGAGCTGTTGGAAATTGGATTTTTTTTTATTGTGAATGTATATCTCTCTCTAATTTTTGAGAGAAAGACAATTGATCGAAATCTGAGGGGAAAAATTGGAAAATGGTTGTTGCTCCTTCTCTTCTTTTAAGGGGAAACGAAGAGAGAAAAACAAGGCTTAACTCTTATTATTCGTCCGTTTTTTAAAGAAAATGAATGAGTATCCCGTTTTTTAGAAGCAGGGTATTTTTTTTTTTTGGGGGGGGAGGAAGGTCTTATGTGGAGGAATATTTTTCTTCCAAATATTTTTGGGATGAAAGTCTCATATGGGGAAAAGTTTTGGAGGGAAAAATATTGTCGCCTACATAGGGTAGAAAAGAATGCTTTGCATAAACATCTCAATGTCCAAGATAAAAGGAACGAGGGGAAGAATCGACGAGGCGAGTGTTCTCGAAGAGAAAATCGTGATGGAAAAAGCGTGAGGAGAATTCTAAACTCGAGATATGCAAAATAAAAAGACTCCCTGGGAGATGGTATTCTTTGTTTTAGGTCTTGATAGATTTTTCTATCGATTGAAGTTATTACGCTGGCTGATTAAATCTCTTCCTAATGCCTTTAGGGGTTGTGAAGAGAGCCCAGTTCCAGGCCCTCTTTTAGAAAGAAAAAGATGGTAGAAAAAGAGGGCTTGGGGGTATATATACTATACAAATTGATGATGGTTTATCATCATTAGAACAAAGATCAGTCTAGGTCGAGATGAATGGAAGATGCTTCTGGAACTAGTTTTTGATAGGGTCTATCTTAGCTCGAAGGAAAGAACAACCAAAGTTACACCCAAAAAGAATATGGATTCAAATCAGTTAGTATTTGACAAAGAACCTAACGGAATTTAACAAGCAGTAACCGACGAGTTGGTCTTGAAACAATTCATTGCATTTTCTCCTAGAACTTCCTAGGTAAATCCATTTTATTATTCAACAATGAGCCACTAGACACTATGTATCTACTGCATGTACTTATTCTTGGGGAAGGTCTCATGTGGAGGGATTTTCTTCCAATTCTTTTTTTATTCTCAATTTTATTTTTATCTTTTTTTTTATTTATTAAAAATCTTAGAATTAAAAACCCTAAAAGATATAAAATTATACTAATTATAAAAATTATAAAAGCTACTTAATCTTAAATTAAAAAAAGAAAAATCGATAAAGAAAAGGTGTAAAAATGAAGCATTTTTTGTGATTTTTAATTTTTATAAAACAAGTAACTATCGATTAATCCTAAATGTAAAAGTAAGGCCTAAATGCCATGCGTGATATTTTGGTATTTTTTAATTAATAAAAATCTACAAAATTCCTAAAAATGGCAAATAAGTAAGAAAAATCTATTTTCTTGGGATTTTTATCAAAGTATTTCATATAGGGCAAAAATCACGTGCTCACAACGGGTGCTTATACTCTTATCCCGTGCATCTTCCTTTTTCCTTACTCGTGCCTGCTCTACAATTCTTGAATCGTAGCTAACTATAATTCACTGACCATCCCACGTGTCATGACATGCCACCATTATACAAATACGATTTTCCCCAATACAGATAGTCCCCCCACTTTTCATTTATTCATCAGTTTGAATATTTGGGAAGTGGAATTCATTAAAGGAGAATTTTTATCACCATTAATGCTCTGACAGAGTTGACGCTTCAATTATCACTTCCATTTAATGCATTAGACACGTGTCTTCTTCTTATTGGTTCCACAGTTTTGCAGCACTTTTTCGGGCTTTCTTTTCGGCTTCATTGTTCACGAAGTGTCAGTTATCATTATTATGGTTCTTCCATCATCGTACTTTTTCCTTTTGCCGGTTACCAATTAGTATAAATATAACTTCTCTACTTGTCGTGTTCCACATAAAGCGTACCATACACTCTAATCCTTCAAAAACCTTCTTATTCTTTTCCGCTTCACTTCAACCTTCTCAGTCATGGCTTCGCCAAACTCTAACCCTAGAAGAACCCCCATTCTAGATAGCTTTCCCAATGCTCCGGTTAGACATAGAAGAGGGGGTAGGCTCCGTAGCCTAGGATCTACTCGTGGTGGTAGTACATCCACTCCTTCTTCTAGCTCTGTTCCCTCTTCTGGGATTAGAGGTTCACACTCTCAGAGGAGTTCTTCTAGAAACAAAGAATCCTCTGAGCCACTTCGTGAGCCTCTAGTTGAGGAAATAGTCCCCTCTGAAATTTCTTTTCATCATGATAGAGAGTCCCTTAGGACTCAAATTGCCTCCTTAAATCGTGCTGATCCTTTCCCTACTCAATCACATATATTTTAGCTCCCATAGTTCGTAAGGATTGTTATTGAAGTGACGATTTTCCAATCATCGTTCCAAACCCAAATCAAAGGATCACATCTTACTTAATCGGATTCTATTTTGTTTACACATATCCCTTTACCCTAGGGTTTAAATCGGCCATCGACCCGGTCATCTTAAACTTTTATCGTTTTTTCGACGTATGTTTAGGTCAAATTGGCCCGATTGTTTGGAGGTCTGTTGCCTGCTTAAGACACCTCGCTAACATGGAGGATATCAAATTTATTTTTCCCCACCTAATTCACCTCTATTCCCCTAGGCTTTTCCGCAACGGCGTATTTACCCTTGTAGCCAGGAGCAAGAGGGTTTTAGTGAGCCCCGACGATGATAAAGATCGTGGCTGGTATGCTCGGTTTATTGCTGCCCCCACTGCTGGTTTAGTGGGTGAAAATAACGTTCCCTTTCCTGAGAAGTGAAACTTTGCACGTAAGTATTAGATCTTCCTCATGCCTTTTTTCTTTTGAAGCTTACTTTCTTTTCCTAATATTACTTCTTTTTCTTTTCAGCAACCATGGGTGTTGTGGAGTCTGTGCCCAACTTCTCTGGTTGGGTAGAAAAATTGCTGAAGACTGCCCCAATGGAGGGTAGGTCATGGAAAACTCTTTCTAATCGTTACGGTTGGAAAGTAAAAACTCATGGAAAAGGGTTTCTATTTTCACCTCGTCTTCATATAAATATTTTCGTTGTTATAACTTTTTTCCTTTTTTTTATCAGGATTTTCTATTCGAGGAGTTACTGCAGAGGCCATCATGACGTATCGTGACTCTTTAGGTACTCGTACTTCTTCAGCCCAAGATATATTCTCGGGCTCTGTAAAAAGAAAGACTGCTGAAGAAGACGATTCAGAGGAGGAAGACGAGGGCTCTTTGGTGTCAAGACCACGAGCCAGGAGACGTATCGTTTCTGAAGACGAGGCTGAAGTCTCCCTTCACCTATCTCTTTCCGAGCCTGTTATTACTCCTGTTATCATCCCTGATGATGATGTTTCTCCTCACGACACTCGTGACTTAATAGATCATCTTTTTGCTAGTGGTTTTGGTAGTTGAGCCTTAGGACCTGTTGTAGATGAACTTCCTTTGTATTCTTTTTCATCTTCTGTACCTGTGATTCTTCTTTACCTTCATCAACTATTGCTTCTTCCCCTTCCTCCACTATTTTTGCTCCTTCCACCGCTCCTCCTTAAGCAATTCCTCCCCCTATTGTTCACCATACGGAGGTGGGCTCTTCAAGTAGGGGTGCTGCTATGAGGAGCGTGACCATTGAGGTTCCTGCCAACAATAACCTTTTGAGAAAGTCCGACCAGGCTGATACTTAGCTCGAGCCTTTGATTGGCCCTATTGAGAAAGCTAAACTTTAAAGCCATAGTAACCTGACCCTCATGAATAATATAGTACATGCTACTCTAAAGGTATTTTCCTTCCCTTTATTTTATAAAAACTTCCGACTTTGAAATTCTGACCTCTCCCTTTTTTTTGTTTATGTAGGACAATCTCATTGGTACTTAGCTAATGAACCGAATCTCCCTCTTGAAGAAGTTGGCACGTGATTTGGAGAAGGCTGCCCATGATGCATAAGAGGTTGCCCGTGGTGCAGAAGAGGCTGCCCGTGGCTCTCCGTTGGAGGCAAACAACTGGAAGGACCAGTTTGAAGGTGCCCAAATCGACATGGAGGATTTACAGGAAAGAAAAAATACCTTAGAACAGCTTAGAATAGCAAGTTCAATCATTAACCTCAGAGCTGGCGGTGATTAAGTTTTCCTCAAGCCAAGCTGAGAAGGAAAAAGAACGTCTAGAATCCTCTTTTTTAGATCAGTTATCCAAGGCCAACGAGGAAAATAGGGCTCTAAAGGCTTTGTTGGTTCAGAAAGAAGTTTATGCTGGGGAGCTTGTGCAAAACCTTTCACAGGCACAAGAGGAACTTCGAGTTTCTGTGGACAAGGTACGTGCCTTAGAGGGCTCCCATCTTACCCTTCAATCATCTTATAGTTCTGTTTTAGCTGAGAACGAAGAACTTAAGAATGAAGTCGTTGCTTGGGAGAAAGATTATGAACTTCTTGAAGGGAAAGCCGATATTGAGGTAAGTTGGGTTTTCTTAAATTCTCGTCGTGACACCTTAGTGGAAATGAGCCAAGAAGGTTTCAACCTAGAATCAGAATTAGCCAAGGTAAATGAGACCATTAAACGAGCTCAACAACCACAAGATTTCTCATCTCCCGAAGTTGAAGCTCTCGTGATTGAAACTTCTTTGGCTGAACTCCTACAGTTGAAGTCCCTATGGCTGTTGAAATTGCCACGGGTGTCACACCTTCTTCAAGCTCAACCGTGCCTCTTGTTGCAAGTCAAGTTGAGACCTCGTCTGTTGATGCTCCAACTGTTGTGATTGAAGATCAACGTTCATCTGTTGACGATGTTGTTCCAGTTGAGCCCACTGATGATCCCTCTTCAGTTATTTCTTCTTAGTGAAAAGATTTACATTTGCTTTAAATTCCCTTTTTGCAGGTACCTATTTGGAAAACTATGTTTAAAGTCCTTGGATTCTTGTGATAATTTTTGTAATCAAACCTTTGGTTATTAGTTAAGGGTTGGTTTTAGAAGTACAAGTCCCCAAGTCTTGTCATGGGGTATTTTGTATGAGCAGTTTGATGACTAAGTTTATACTTAGTCTTTAGTTTTAAGTATTAAGAAGTTCTTATTATCATTAAACTTCCGTCTGTTCTATTCTTGCCTTTTATTTTCAAGGACTTAAAGAATAGTTTGCATTTTGGTTCTTTGAAAATGCTTATGTTAATCTCATGACTAAATAACATGAGTTTTATAAAAGAGGACCCTTTTATATTTCGACACTTAATGAAGAAGATATCTCAACTTCATAATGGTGTTATCATACGATAAAAGAGATAGGAAAACACATGTTTCTCTGAAATAACTTTGAAAAGTTTTTATTTCTGAACCTTGACAAGTTTTGAATAATACTTTACATGTATTTGAATTACATCTATAACTTTTTCGTAAATTTTTTTCTTGTAACAGATTTTTACAAAAGAAGAACAATAGATACAGGGGTTTTCCTTGTAACCTATTTTAGTACATAGTCTTTTTCCCTAACCGTTTTGAGATGTATTAGATTCCCTTTGTTCCAAAACATTAGGAAGGGCTTGAGAGATGACTCCATTGTTCTCATGGGAAAGAATACTATGATGGATGCCATGACTTCGTAACTTTCACTTCGCACTCGACTCTTCTAGGATTGATTTTTCCTCAATCTTCTTTGCCTTTTTATACACGTGACTGTGTATACTATGTAGTCCCCCAAGTGTTTGAGTGTTGAAGTATGAAGCCTCGAGCACTTGATAGTCTCTTTCGCTTGGTCCTTTTCCTGAAAAGAAAATACATACGGGACTCGGGGATGCGATTATAGATGAAGACTGCTTAACCCGTTTATATTACTATCAGAATAATTGTAACCCTGGGCCAGAAATTTTAGTTTATTCCATTTTGCCTTACAGGTCGTGACTCATCATTTAGTACGGGTTAGCATTTTATCTATCATCTTAAATCGTTTATAAAATTTTAATAATTCAAAAAAAAAAAACATGGTGATACCTGACCATGGGTTTGTCCTTAGAAGTAGTATCTCTTCAAATGAACCACATTCCAATGTGAAGGAAGCACTTTCCCGTCCATTGTTTCCAATTCATATGCCCCTTTTTCTGCAATATCACGAACTCTGTAGGGTCCTTCCTAGGTCGGGCTTAATTTACCTGTGTTGGCTGCCTTTGTAGATTGAAAAACCTTTTTAAGCACGAAGTCCCCAATTTTGAAGTATCTCAGGCGATCACTTGTTTTTGTGATGCCATTCTTATTAACGCGGCTTCTCTCCTGCCTTCCAATAAATCCAAATTGGCCCGCATTTCTTCATCATTAGACTCTTGTGTTGCTTGCGAGAATCTTGTGCTTGGTTCTCCTATTTCAACCGGGATTAATGCATCAGCTCCATAAACCAAAGAAAAGGGTGTTTCTCCTGTGCTCGTTTTTGTTGTTGTGCGATATGCCCATAAAACTCCGGGTAACACTTCAGGCCAGTTACCCTTAGGGGCAGGCATTCGGGCAGTTCGGATTGCATATGAAATTTCGGCTTGGATTTTTAGTTTTCGGATTGACAAAATGACAATCCAAATCCAATCCAAATAAGTTCGGATTGGATCGAATTTTTTATGTTCGGTTTCAGATTAATCGATTTGGATATTTTGGATTTTTGGTTTTGAGCTTATAACTTGAGGTGTTTCTTCTTTTTACAGAAATAAATATCCAAATGAAGTACTCATGTTAAACTGCGTGAAAAGTTCTTCATTTTCACCGCAATCATCAAAATGAAATATTAAAGCAATGAAATTATTATGTAAAAACTAAGAAAAAAAATACAAACGAGACGTTAATACGACAAATAAGAAGTAGAAATAGTAAAACCATGTCCAAATAGAAAGTATTCTCATAATAACTTAGTAATTAATGTTGAATATATATGATAATATCTAATACGTAGGGTATTGAACTTATTACTATTGACATATGGATAATGGACTAAATATAAAGTATTAGAATTTCGGATTTTCGGATATCCGAAAATTCGAAGTACCAAATCCATTATCCAATCCGAAATCCAAAAATTTTAAAAATCAAATCCAAAATCCAATCCGTAATCCGAAAATCCAAACCAAAAATCCAAGAAATTCGGATTTCAGTTTAGATTTCGGGTTTACCCAAAGTACGCCCACCCCTAGTTACCCTTTGACTCCTCTAATTGTTTCTTTAAATTGTTGATTATGACTTTGTTTGTTGATTCTGCTTGCCCATTTCCCACTGGATGATACGGTGTAGATGTAATCCTCTTAATTTGCCAACTGTCAAAAAATTATATGACTTAAGCTCCGATAAATTGAGGACCATTGTCACATATGATTTCTTTTGGTACTCCAAATCGGCAGATGATATTTCGCCAAATTAAATCCTTAACCTCCTTTTCTCGCACCTGTTTAAATGCTCCTGCCTCCACCCATTTAGTGAAATAATAGTAAGTACGAGCAGAAACTTTACCTGTCCTTTCGCTTGAGGTAACAATCCTACTATATCCATCCCCCATTTCATAAATGGCCACGATGCAATGGCTGGATTCAATAATTCTGCTGGTCTGTGCATATTGTTGTCGTATCTCTGGCATTTATCACATTTAGACACGAAACTCTCCGCTTCTTCTTCTATTTTGGTCCAATAGTACCCTGCTCTAATCAAGGTTCTCACTAGTGATCTTCCTCCTGCGTGATTCCCACAATGTCCCTCATGTATTTCTCTCTTTACATACTCCGTTTGCGAAGGTCCAAGGCATCTTGCTAAGGGGGCCACCGAACATTTTTCGATATAAATTCCTTGCTTTAGACAGTACCGAGCAGCCTTCTTTCGCAGCGCATAGGCTTTTTTCTTATCATCAGGGACAGTACCATGCTGTAAAAAAGCAACAATTTCGTTCCTTCAATCCCAAGTTAAATTATTAAAATTTACCTCATTTTTATCAGGTTCAAGAACTGAGTAGAATAAATGTATAACCGAGGCGTTTGCATCATTTGCTACATCTGCCGCGGATGCGAGGTTGGCCAAGGCATCTGCTTCAACATTTTCATCCCTTGGTATTTGTATGACCTTCTAAGTTTGGAATTGCTTTATTAGTTCCCGTACCTTTTCCAAGTATTGTTTCATCCTTGCTTCCCTGGCCGTGTAAGTCCCCAACATTTGATTAACCACGACTTGTGAATCACTTTTGATCACTACTTGATTTATACCAAGTTCTCGTGCCAATTCTAGACCTGCAATCACAGCTTCATACTCTGCTTCATTGTTAGTTATGGAGTGACATTTGATACCTTGCCTAATAGTTTCACCCGTAGGTGGTACTAAGACATTTCCTAAACCTGCACCTTTTACATTAGATGAGCCATCAGTGAATAAAGTCCACATACCTGGATTAGCCTCATTAAGTATCTGTACTTCTTTTTTTGCTTCTAATTGCATCCCTTGGCTAAAATCAACCACAAAATCGGCTAATAATTGGGATTTTATTGCTGTTCTAGGTAGGTACGTGATTTCATATTCACTTAGTTCTATGGCCCATTTAGCCAATCTGCCTGATAATTCATGCTTATGCAATATATTGCGTAAGGGGTATGCAGTCACTACAACAATGGGGTGATATTGAAAATATGGTCTTAACTTCCTAGATGCCATGATTAAAGCAAGTGCTAGTTTTTCCAATTGAGGATATTGTGTCTCTGCATCTAACAAAGATTTACTAACATAATAGATAGGGGATTGTTTACCTTGTTCTTCTCGAACCAAAACAACACTTACCGCAAATTCTGAAACAACAAGGTAGATGAAAAGTCTCTCTCCAGCCTTTGGTTTTGCTAGTAAAGGTGGATTTGATAAGTATGTTTTCAAATTCCTAAGTGCTTGTTGACACTACTCATTCCACTCAAAATGATCCTACTTCTTTAGAGCTGAGGAGAATTTAAAATATTTTTTCGATGATTTAGAAATGAATCTTTCCAAAGCTGCAATTCTTCCTGTCAGTCTTTGAACTTCTTTCTTGTTTGAAAGTATATCAGGAATTTCTTCAATAACCTTAATCTGTGCTGGATTCACTTCAATACCACGGTTAGAAATAAGAAAACCTAAAAACTTACCTGATGCCACACCAAATGCATATTTTTTTGGGTTCAATTTCATATTATATTTTCGTAAATTTTTAAACATTTCAGAAAGATGCGATATATGATCTTCTGAATGCTGAGTCTTAACTAGCATATCATCTATATATACCTCCATGGTCTTACCCAAATGCTCTTGAAATATTTGAGTAACTAACCTCTGATACGTTGCACCTGCATTCTTAAGACCAAAGGGCATTACCTTATAACAGTAAGTCTCCCTGTCTGTTATGAAAGAAGTTTTTTCCTCATCCTCTGGTTCCATTTTGATTTGATTATAGCCTGAATACGCATCTAAGAAACTTAATAGCTCATGTCCTACAGTAGCATCGATTTGTTGATCTATATGCGGTAAATGAAAAGAATCTTTTGGACAGGCTTTATTAAAGTATGTGTAATCTACACAGACTCGCCACTTACCATTCTTCTTTGGAACCACAACAGTGTTAGCTAACTAGTTAGTATATTTTACCTCACGAATTGAACCAATTTTTAGCAAATTTTGGACTTCTTCTTGAATCACCTGATTCTTGAAAGTTCCTTGCTTTCTTTTCTTTTGCTTGACTGGAGGGTATGATGGATCTTCATTTAATTTATGAGTCATAACCTCCGGGGGTATCCCTGTCATATCAGAATGGGACCAAGCAAAACAATCTACGTTAGCTTTTAAAAATTCAATCAACTTACGCTTTACCTCTGGACTGAGATTGGCTCCTATGTACACTTTTCTCTCGGGCCAATGTATAAATAAAACCACAGCCTCTAACTATTCTATTGTTGTTTTGATGTTCTCGTTTTCCTCTGGTTCTTGAATGGCATTAGGTCTTGAATCCACATCCGTTTGCCCTTGTTCAGTTGAGGGTGACGCCATGTTACCCCCACCTGAATTCTGTAATTGCTATTTTTCTTCTCCCTTAGCAGTTGAATTTGCAACGGAATTGATGCTTCTAGATGTTTGTTGATCTCCTCTAATTTGGCATACTCCCCATGGAGATGGAAATTTAATAACTTGATGTAAGGTTGATGGTACAACTTTCATGTCATGGATCTAGGGCCTCCCGAGAATCATGTTGTAAGCCATTTCCATATCTACGACCTGAAATTTTTTATCTTTGACAACGCCTTCTACAAATGTAGTAAGTATTGCCTCTCCTTTTCTTACAACACAAGAGTTGTCGAATCCCGATAAAGTATGCGCTTTTGGAACCAATTTGTCTTCTGCTTGCATCTCATACAATACTCGTATCAAAATAATGTTTAAAGAACTGCCTGGATCAATCAAAACTCGTTTCACATTAGTGTCATGTACAAGTAAAGATATTACCAGTGCATCGTTATGTGGAAATAATACGCCATCTGTATCTGCATCATCAAAGGTAATACTTTTTTCCTCCAAGACTTGTCGTGCCCGCTTCCCATGAGTGATTGTTATCTTGGAGATCTTATCAGATGCAGTATATGAGATGCCATTGATATCTTCACCCCCACTTATAACATTGACGGTTCTTTTGGGCGAGAGTGGTTTTGGAGGCTCTTGCCTGTTTTTCATGTATACCTGTTTACCCTTTTCACTGAATAGCTCAATGAGATACCCTTATTTCAACAAATGATCCACCTCACCTTGCAAAAATCTGCAATCCGCTGTTTTATGCCCGTGGTCATTGTGGAATTCACACCAATGATCAGGGTTCCGTCTGTTTGGATTTGATCGCATCTCCTTTGGCCATCGTACCGTATCTCCCATGCTTCTTAAAATAGCTACGAGTTCAGAGGTGCTTAAGTTGAAATTGTAACCACCAAAGCTTGCCTTTAGGCTTCCATCAGCATCTCGTGACCCGCGTGTGTTCTGATCGTTCCCAAATCTTGAAGTCGAGCCTGATTCCTTATTCCTAGACCCGTGATCGTACCTCTGATTGTCTTGCTTCGATCATGAATCTCTTCCCGTGGGTCCCATATATGGCTCGTATCTATTTTTACCAGATCTTTTTTTATTGCTTTCCTTGAGTCGCCTCGTAGCTTCTGAACTTTTCTCATTCAAACTGCTGGCGAAAGCTATTGCCACCCAATTGTTAGGTACTCGTGGAAACGTCATTCTTTCCCATTCAAATCTGTCCACGAATTCTCTAAGCAACTCCGAATATCCTTGCTTGATTTTGAAGATGTCCTCCATTCTCTTTTTAATTTTTTGAGCTTCCGAGTGTGCTTTAATTAATAAATCTGCAAGCTCAGCAAAAGAATTTATAGAATTTTCAGGCAAAAGAGAATACCATGTTAGTGCCTCTTTAGTGAGTGTTTCACTGAATTTTTTGACCAAGACTGATTCAATCTCCTGCTTAGTCAAATCATTGCCCTTGACACCTGTTGTAAATGCAGTGACGTGATCTCGTGGGTCCGTTGTCCAATCATACTTTGGAATATCAGGCATCTTGAACTTCTTTGGAATTGGGAGAGCGGCGGCACTTGGCTTCCAGGGCTGTTGAGAATATTTATCTATATCTACTCCCTTGATCAAGGGCGGTACTCCGGGTATTTGTTCTATGTTGTCATTTTTCTCCTTAAGCTGTTTCTGCAAAGTTAGTACTAAATTTTGTAAATCAGAATTAACTGGATTACCTGGATCTCCCTCCTGTGTTTTACTGGGGTTCCACCGCTGCCTGAATTAACCAGTTCCAGAACAAGGATTCTCCAAAGTATTGTTATTTGGAGTAGGTGTGGGTAGAGCAGCAGGTAATTGACTAACAAAAGCTTGCGGAGCTTTGTTGACCTGAGTAGCGATAATTTTTTGTAAAGCATCATCCATAGCTTGAACATTCTCAAATTGAACTTGTTCTTCTGTGTGAGACCCTTTAAGAGTTCCTTCACGAGATTGCCGTGGTGAACCTTGTGGAGAAAGAACTATTGCATTATTATCTTGCAAATCCCCCTAAAGTTGTTGGTTCAGTTGATTTTCTTGGTTTCCTTGGATGTTGTCATTGTTGTTCGACATAATTGACACAACAAAGAAAATCAAGTTGAGACATAATTGATTATCAGATTTCCGGTAACGGAACCAATTTATTTAACCAAAAATTAGATTTTAGGTCAAAACTTGAATTTAGAAGAACACAGGTTACTGATAATCGGAAAAGAGTATAAAGAAAGAAATTTGAGAATAATAATAAGATAGGAAAGCTAGTAAATTGGAGTATATTTCAACGGTGCCTTGTCCTTCAACTGATTACATATCTCCCTTTTATAGGCTCCTTTGAGAATATCCGTTATGCCTAAACCATAATGAGGCTATAATGAGTAATTAATAACATTGAATGCTACGTTACATAATCATTACATTAAATGTATATATTCTTTAATGGACTCGGCATTTAATACTTATTAAATGCCGTATTTGCACCCTTTTCTATAGCCAGGTTCATTCTTTCCATTGCTCGGATGTAAAAAAACTTAGACATGTATGAGTGCTGATACTCTTATCCCATGCCTTTTCCTTTTTTCTTACTCATACCTGCTCTACAATTCTTGAATCGTAGCTAACTATAATTCACTAACCATCCCACGTGTCATGATATGTCACCGTATATATACAAATACGATTTCCCCAATACAATAGCCTGTTTTTGAAAAAGAGGGACAGGACGTCTGTAAAGTTAGCCTAGATGTCCAAGTTTTCTATTTCGATAACACAATTTTATGAAGGATTAGAAACATTATTTTGTCAACTATAGCTAGTTAATTAATGTCAATAAAGATCATTAGGTTTAGGCTAGATAAACTTTGACGAATATGCCAAAATGCTTTCAAATGTTAGAAAATGGGCAAGTTATATTTACTAATTTACATTTTCTGTTATCAAAATGTAAGCCAGAAAATTATCGAACTGTGCTTAAACCCATCTTTTTAGTCCAAGCATACTCGTTAAGTGTATTTATTTATTTTTCGTTAAGTAATAGTAATGAAATTCATAACGACGTTGCTGATATTCGATAATCACATCCTACATGAGATGGTCCATTTCTCGATGGGAGTCCTTGTAAAATATATATATATATATATATATATATATATATATATATATGTCACACCTTCTTTTTCCTATACCCCGTAAAGGGGTATAAGAGAGTTTTTCCAATTAAAGGACAATCAAAACGGGATTATTTGTTTATTAAAACTTCAGAATCGCCACTTGGGTTAATTATGGTGTCCCAAGTCACCAGTTCAAATCCCGAATTGAGGAAAAGATGACTCTGTTTTACAGTCCGCGAACCAGAAATTCGGGTAAGGAATTCTGTTAATCCGGGAGAAGGTGTTTGGCATTCTCGAGTTCCGTAGTTCTAGCACGGTCGCTCAACTGTTAAATTCGGCTTAATTATCTGATTTAAAACATTTTAGACATATTGTGCAATTTTAACTTTTTAACCGCTTTTATTTAATTAATTAAAGGAAGATTGCAACGTCATTTAAAATACGTTTTGAACCGCGTCACATAAATGCGCAGTTTGCAACACATTTTATCTAACGTTAAGATTTGAATTTGGGTCACATAAATGCGCACCCGAGTTTAGGAAAGTAAATTATTAAAACAACGTGCCTAAAGCAATTACACGTTAGCAAGTTTGCGAGGGCCACGGAAAATTCGCTAATGGCACACTTCGGTTTCTAAAGGGCTAAAACCAATTAAATGAGGGCCATGCATTTTAAGATTTTGTTTGGCCCGGCACGCCTCGATTTCAATTTTAAAGGAAATTCAAAACTAAACTTTCGAGGGTCCATAAATTATACATTTGGCTAATATGGCACACCTCAAACTAATTAAGAGAATTATTCCTAATCAGGCTTATAGAACTAATCTGTCAACCCTTCCAAATAACAAACACATTCTTAATTCTAACTTAAGAGGCGCTAAAATAACAAATCAACCAGTTCTAACCACGTTCCCTCAGCAACACGTTAATCTCACTGAGAATCAAAGAATCTGCCCACCAAACTCTTTAGAGCACAATTTCACTCATGTAGATTTAACTCTAAATCTTGATTTCACTTAGCTTCAATTACCACAAATTTGGGAAAAATATGACACAAATAGAATAGGGAGTCTCGACCAGCGAGCACATCCCCGAAGATGAGAAAAGAAGAGTTTCGTAACAGTTTATATACAGTTCAGATAATATCAAAGCGGTAAAAGCAACATTTGCACATTAGACCCAAACATGTAATAAAGTCAGATAATAGATAAAGCCAAATATAACAATTCATCTAAGCTCGAATTCTGAACCCTGAACCAAAGATTCTGGGTTCTTGGTCCCCAGCAGAGTCGCTAGAGCTGTCACACCTCCTTTTTCCTACACCCCGTAAAGGGGTATAAGAGAGTTTTTCCTATTAAAAGACAATCGAAACGAGATTATTTGTTTATTAAAAATTCAGAGTCGCCAGTAGGGATAATTATGGTATCCCAAGTCACCGGTTCAAATCTCGAATCAAGGAAAAGATTGACTCTGTTTTACAGTCCGCGAACCAGAAATCCAGGTAAGGAATTCTGTTAACCCGGGAGAAGGTATTAGGCATTCGCGAGTTCCGAGGTTCTAGCACGGTCGCTCAACTATTAAATTCGGCTTAATTATCTGATTTAAAACATTTTAGACCCATTGTGCAATTTTAACTTTTTAACCGCTTTTATTTAATTAATTAAAGGAAGATTGCAACGTCATTTAAAATACGTTTCGAACCGCATCACATAAATGCACCCGCAGTCTGCAACATATTTTATCTAATGTTAAGATTTGGATTTGGGTCACATAAATGCGCACCCGAGTTTAGGAAGGTAAATTATTAAAACAACGTGCCTAAAGCAATTACACGTTAGCAAGTTTGCGAGGACCACGAAAAATTCGCTAATGGCACACCTCGATTTCTAAAGGGCTAAAACCAATTAAATGAGGGCCATGCATTTTAAGATTTTGTTTGGCCCGGCATACCTCGATTCTAGTTTTAAAGGAAATTCAAAACTAAACTTTCGAGGGGCCATAAATTATATATTTGACTAATATGGAACACCTCAAACTAATTAAAAGAATCATTCCTAATCAGGCTTATAGAACTAATCTTTCAACCCTTCCAAATAACAAACACATTCTTAATTCTAACTTAAGAGGCGCTAAAATAACAAATCTCATTGGGAATCAAAGAATCTGCCAACCAAACTCTTTAGAGCACAATTTCACTCATGTAGATTTAACTCTAAATCTTGATTTCACTTAGCTTCAATTACCACAAATTTGGGAAAAATATGACAGGAACTACAAATTAATTTCAACCCATTAAAACCATCCCAATATAGGTTGAACAAAGCATACCAACCATAACGAGAAGGACAAAACAAAACAGCAACCAAATTCTCATGCGCATATCGACTTCATACGTTACAACCAAGTTTCGTGGAAATTACAGTGAACTCAAATGAAGCTACCAATAAGCAACTTTTGAATACACCATCGTGGAAGAGAAAATCTCATAACTGAAGCCTCCAAATACATTAGAGCAAATGTAAATATAACAGAGGAAAGAGTGCACCTGAAATGAATATTTCAACCTCTTAAATGTTCAACAGTTACACGAGCAAAAATGAAACAGTGGCTGCAATGGAACCCGAATCAGACAGTAGCTCGGACGGAACCTCGAAATCGATCCGAGCACAAAACAGTTTTCTAACTTAAATGAACTCCACGATCGGAATCGAATCAACTTCCGTTGAAATCAGAAGAAGCAAAACTTTGACATTTAAATGAACTCCATCGGATTCTATGGCTTTTAAAATCGAAAACAGACGACAAGAGAAACTACAGGATAAAAATGACTGCTGCTGCAGCTTCAAAGGTGCTGGCCGTGTTTTTGTTAAGAAACAACCATCGAAACTGGTTGCTTCCTCGTTCTTATGTCCAAAACGGTTGTAGCTTAGAGTCTGTTGGTGTCTATGTTGATGAAGAGAGCAGGGGTGAGGTCGTTGGGTTCAGGCGAGCTCAGTGGTGACGAACGCTACTGCCTTCTTATCCGAAGATGGGGTGTAAGGAAGACGATGATATAGGGGTGGTCCTCCTCTTTGCCCATTACGGCGCTGCCTTTCAGCCTTATTTTTGTGTCTTTTTTTCAGGATATTAGGTGTTCTCCTTATACATAAGCTCCTAGGTTTTCTTTTATCATAAGGGTAGGGGAATGGGCTTGGGTTGTGTGGGAATTGTAAAAATTGCACGAGACGCCCTATTTGGGCGCCCCTCTTTAACCTGTAGCCGATTTATTTTTTTGTTTGCATCCGTACCCACTTTTTAAAAAACTTCAGCTTCCCTTTATAACTGAAAAACTTCAGCTCTAGAGAGCTGAAGTTTCCGGGTTACTAAACAAAAACTTCAGCTCTAGAGCTGAAGTTTT
>MU743740.1:17463-27475 GCA_026770625.1 Nicotiana glauca | reverse complement strand
TATATATATATATATATATATATATATATATATATATATATATATATATATATATATATATATATATATATATATATATATATATATATGAGAAATGGTAAAGGTTTTCTTTACTCTGTGCTCCCTTACTGTATTGTAAGCGCGTGTCTCGCAATTCAATAATTTTCTTCCTTTATTGTGTAGCGGGCCGAACGCCTCGGCAATATAATAGATGCATCTATGGTTCGTGCCACTCGAAACTTGGCACTGTACATAATATTCTGGATTGGGCCGTACGACCTCGGCAATAATCGTGCGTTATATCGTTAGTAGCCAGAATCTTCACGAGACTATCCTTCCACCGATGCCCGAAAATTCATATAATATTTCCCTATCCATATGATATTGACACTTGTTATATCTGAGCTACTGAGATAGAAACCTGAGACTGAGGGACTTATGTCTTTAAAAGAAATTTTAGCAGATTATATGATTTTCGATTTTACCCCATTATTATTGCTGTGCTTTATATCAGCTTATGATTTACCATATTGATTTACTGGACCTCTAGTTAGTGTCGATGTCGACCCCTCATTACTATTTTTTTCGGATTAGGCTAGATACTTATTGGGTATGCGTTGATTTACGTACTTATGCTACACTTCTGCACTAAATGTGCAGGATCTGACAGGTTCAATTGGTGGTTATCTTGGCATGTGGGCGCATTTACTGAGAAGACTTTATGGTGAGATGCACTCCAGGCTACGTATCACAACCCACTGAGTATCCATCGTACTATCTACTCTATCCTGTCTTATTCACATTTCGGATAGAGGTTGTATTATTATCATGCTCCTTATTAAATTCTCATGCACTTGTGTCACCGGATTTTGGGAGGTTCAAGATGTTGTTTGTGATTTTACTTAGCATTTACACATTTTTATTATCTATTATATTTATAGTGTAAGTTTACATGTTTTTATGCATTGATTCCTTTATCCAATTAAATTCACGATTTCAAAAATAATTAAATGCATAATTAAGTTGGTTGTTCACTGTTGACTTACCTAACGGCGACGTTGGGTGCCATTACAGCCTATCATAAGTTTAAGGTCGTGACAACTTGGTATTAGAACTCTAGGTTCACCTGGGTCTCACGAGTGAGGAGCACTTCCCTTCTTGATTCCTCATCGTGCGATTTGATTCCTTCGAGGATTATGCCTTTATTTCCTTCCTACTCAATCTTATGTGATGTGGAGATCTTATTATCAATTGGGCATCGAGGAATTGTAATGATACTATAGATCTGGTGCAGGATATTTCTCCATACGTATTTGATTGGGCTATTGTCGTCGCCTCGTGGAGGATGTTTTGTCATTTTTAGCACAATGTTAGTATCACCTATGGTTTTGCGGCTATGCATGGTGCATTATGATGTTCATAAGTGGTTATCGCGTAGTGTTGGTGTAATGGTAAGGTACTTATTTATGTGCCACGGCAATGAATGACTCAAAAGAAGTATTTCTCATTTCATGGTTTATAGTTCGACATCTAGTTCCAACGGATGAAATGCAATCAGACTATAGATGTTCAGGCTTTGGTTGATGGAGTAACGAGACTTGATTTTTTTTAGCGTGGTGGGATTCTCTTTTGTGATAAGTCGTCATCGTCCTTGTTTGAACACTTTAAGGCTCGTCGGTGTTATGATCTTCTTTACTTTGCCTTAGGGGCAGGGTGTTGTGAGATGGTGTCTGAGAAGCGATTGTCAGAGATGGCAGTGCGTAGCGATTTCAGAATCGAATTTGTGTTTATAATGCTTATGGCTCGAGAAATATGATCTTCGAAGAGGTTTAGAGTTGGTAGCAATTTATTAGTTCAAGTGCTAAAGATGGATTTTGATTTGAGGCAACATTTGGGTACCGAAGGTTAATGAAGGACATGATGAGAGGCATCTCGCGGTGGTTGAATTGCTAGCAGGTCAAGTATGAAAAGCAGAGGTCGAGAAGTTGCTTAAAGGAGATGGTTTAATCGAAGTGAGAGTGGTAGAGTAGCATATGGATTCTGTGGTAGGATAGCCACATGTCTTGAGAAAAGTTTAGAGCGATTTGGGAATTATGATGGACAATGACTAGGTCTTGGAATTTATTTTGAATGATGGATACTATGTTGAGGAAGGTTGAATATGGTGGTTAGAAGTTTGCTTGGAGTGTTTAGGGGTTTAAGAGCTTGATTATCGTTATGGGATATGACATGACTTTGATTTTGGAAGGTATTTTGGGATTTTCAGTTGAAGTCAATTGGGAATGAATAGACTTGTATAGACGGTGGACTAGCATGGGCTCAGGAAGGTTTACTAATTTCATAGCAGTGGTATCCATTGCAACATCGTTGGAAGATGTCGGTATGGAATTCCACAGGTGGGTTATCTCCTGTGAACAGGTTAGTGGTTGCATGATTCTGATGTAGTTTCTATAAAGAGTTCTACTTACTACTCAGCGGGAGGTCAAGTAGGAAATTGTGGCTTATAATTCGGGGTGTTTTATGAAAAGTTTAATAAGAGATTTCTAGAAATTTGGCAACTTAAAGCGTGATATCATGGTGATTGAGAAGGAGGAATCTTTGTGGATTCTAGGTTTATGTGATTCTAGCATAAAGTTAAGTAAAGAGACCACCATCTACAATTGGATCGTGTGGTTGTCTGCTTGTGCAGTTTCTAGTTATCGGTACATTGGTGGATCATTTATGACTAAGAAAAGAAAACATCAGGGATAATTCGAGCAAAGGACTTGTTGAATATGTGCTATATTTCGCCTTATCGATTCATGTGCAGGTTTTGGAAAGACTCAGAGTTTATGCTTCTTGTGGATGTGATGTACAAGGGAAAAAAATTATCCGATTATTTCTTTGGGAGTGTTCATGTACTGGCAGCGTACTAGAGTTAGGCTTATATTTAGAACCAAGTTAGGATAGATGACTATAATGGTTCTAATAGGTTCGTTATATGGCTGAAGACCGGGATTTTGTAGTAGAGTATGAAGAATACTTGGAGAATTTTCTATGTTATCATCGGATCTGCTGAGCAGTATTGGAAAAATGGGATAACCAATTTTGGATTCATGGAAGGTCTTTTAGAATGGGTGTACCAGTTTGAGATGCTATGGTGCGCATAAGGAGGGTATGGGATGGTTCATGGGTGTTGAGACGATATGGTCTCTTGAATTGGGTCACTCGGGAGGAGTGTTGTTGAGTTCTATTATGTTCTCGAATGGAGCTATTATTATTTCTAAGGCAAGTCAAGAGTAAATTGGAAGTTGGTCAGTTAGTAATGGTTTGAATCAGCGTGATTGTGGCAATTATCAGTTCCTTCGGCATGTTAAATTATACGGGTGGTTTGTGGTTGTACGTGCAGACTTGAAAATTACCATAATTTGATTAATTTGGGGGGTATTTGATTCAAATGGCCTTGTGGTGTAAATGGATTCCGAAAGAGTTATAGCAGTTTAGGCCTCTACTTGAGGTCTATATTTTCTGCTGTTATGGGAATTCAGGTGCGTGTTACAATGGTTCTTCTGAAATGAGTTAAGTGAAAGGTTTCTAACCAGTGAAGTGTTTGTTCTACTGGGGGTTCAGGGGTCATTATAAAGTTCTTTTACTCTCGCCTTGTGGCATGATAGGTGCAGTGAGCAACATGGGAATTGGAAGTTGAGGATCAAGGTTGTGGCTTGGTATTGATAAGAACGTCATGAGCTCGGATGAGCAGTGAAAAATTCAAATCTTTTAGAGTAAGCTGGAATTTTTTTAGTGTCACCTGAGAAAGATGTCCTGTGTAAGAGGCTTCATGTATTTTATTTATGGATTTTGATTTGCTTTATAGAATTAGTACGATTTGTGGTATGGATGTGTGTATTTGGCTACTGGTGCAATAGGTCGTTGGAGCGTATCTCTCGAGGAGATTTGTATAAGTGTGACATGTTAGTCACTTGATTGTTCAGCATTGAAACCAAGTATGGAGGTTCTGGTACTATCGCTAATGTGAGAATTTATGATTGAAAGGCGCTCTAGTCATTTGGTTCTGGACTATGGGAGTTTGGTCCAGATTGGACAGCTGGTCGTGTGTCATGAATAGGACCATTGGGAATTCTTGAAAAATTATTGGCGCAGTATGATATGATCAAAATCTTCTTGAGGTCTGTTGGTGGTTCTTATGTGAATATGTGCTCTACGTCAGCTCGGATGTGTTCATTCGGCAAAACATTGCTTACAGAGGAGTCTTCAGGCATTATATATTATTCCCGCTGTCAGCTATTTCATGTAATACTCTATTGTGCTGTGTGGGTTGTTAGATAACTTGATTATGCGCACATGTGTTGTGATTTCGTGTCGTTTGTGGTGTTATATGAGCATAATAGCTCTAGATATGTGGGTCATTTATTGCACCTTAAACGTGCTCGGGTTTTTGTAGCGTATGGCGCTATCCGTCTTCCCAGGGTTGTATTATGCACTTGGCGTGCTCGTGGTTGGTATTCGAGCATTTGTAAGTATCAGCATTATGGCTTGATGGGTGTTTCCTTATTGATCGTTGTGTGGATTGGGCGGCACGCCACCATGGGTATGTTGTGTGGATCGGGTTGTGCACCACAATAATGTCATATTCGGATCGGGTTGCACGCCACAACAGTGAGATTTTAAGTATGGTTCCTTATGCTTATTTGTGTGCCTTATTTCTTATCTTTGAAATGGAACCGTAACATCGACTTGGCTGTTTCATTCGTTATGCGGGATGGGTAGTTCCTTGCCATAGTTCAATTTTCATTATGAGTCATATTCAGGTTATAGCTTATTGGCACATTGATAGCGTCATATAAGATTTTAGATGGTGTTTGAGGTGGCTTATTGACCAAGCAGCCTGTACTGGGTGAGACGGGGTTATTTGTCACGCCCCAAAATTCGAGGAGCGCGACCGGTGTCCGACCGAGTAAACCCGACTGAGCAAGCCTGTTAGGTTTCATTCTACCCAAACAACCTCATGATTAAATAGGAGATGAACTCCATTAATCAAACTTAGTAGGTATTTCATTAACAACTTTCATTTTATTTCCATTAGCAACTTAAATCATAATTATCAAAATATTAAAAGTCTTATAAATCTTTTCCAAACATCAATGTTTTTGCTTTATTTCCAATACCTGACACTGCATACAACCTGTCTACGGAGCCTCTAAACATAACTCAAGAGTAATGTAATATGGAAATGCCGGTAATAAGGCTCCGGGTATACCTCAAATACAACGTACAAGACAAATAGATGGAACAGATCCCCAAAATGAAGTGGGGCTCACCAAGTCAACTGAAAGGATGATACGACACTAGCTGTTACCAACACCGCCTGCTATAGGAACACCTACATCCATTTAAAGACGTTGCGCCACCGACAAAAGGGAAGTTAGTACCATGAAATAGTACTAGTATGTATAACTAAACACCATTTTACTAGAAAGAACTACCAAGCAATGACAAGTAAATCACAAAGGTGAATCAAATATGCAAATCATAAAATCATTCACATAGTTCCCATAACTTAGTTTGGGGCATCCCTTTCATACGTTCATCATTGTTTTCAATACCATCGCTATCTTAAGCGGAGTTCAATCATGACCCGACCGGCTAGGTTGCCTTATTTTAGGCATGTATCTCAATTACTATTTCATTTCCTCTATCCGGAGTTCAATATCAGCACATTACCACCATGTGTGCAGTATGGTGTTCGATCACGACCCGATCAGCTAGGTCTCCTTATCTAGGAGTTGTTCCTTTCCCATTAGTCATCACATACGATTCTTTATTTCACATATATCATATCAATTCCTTGGCACTTAGGGCCATCATTATCACATCGTTTTCCATTTTCAATATTCATCTTGCAAGTTGTGATCATAGACATATACAAGAGTAGTTTAAGTTGCAAGCACAGGTAAGTGAGCACATAGCTAGCATGAATAATTCTCAGTTTCAATTTTTGGCCTATACCCTAAGTATTTCGACACATAATTGTATTCTTCATACTTTTCTAAATTTTCAAGAATGGTACATTACATCACATTGAGGCACATCCATCACGTATATGTGTAGATAATTGCAAATCGATTAATGTGCAATAACAATCAATACATCAACCAGTTCAAACCTTACCACACTTTCGTAAACGCCCACGGAGCTCGATTTCTAATAAAAGGGGGGTTTTAGCCATACATACTTCAATATAGCTTCCCTTACTCTTTACAAATTTCCAGAACTCTTATCGCTTCGATCTATTATGTAAGAATTACAAATTAATCCGATAATTAGAGACGAGGTTGAGATTCTAGCTTGGTTCGTGCATAATATCAAACACTAAAGGTGCATTATGACCTTAGGCCCCTTCGAGAGGAATTTCTATCATTCTATACCCCCAGTTGCCATCTTTTTAGTTTACTACTTTCCAATACTCTATGGTGTGGTATGCATGCAAGAGATTCATTTTTTATACCCATGAATTACTTCCCTAATGACCCCATATAGCTAAGTATACAAATATGAGCTGAGGTGACGGAGCATTACCTCTTGGGATGAAGATTTAGGAGCCTTCACTTGATTAGATTCAAGGATTTAGCAAGATTCTAAGGAGTAATTTGATGGGGAGAACTTTTTCTCGCTTAGACCCCTTTCTCTCACTCTAGAAATGTCTAGAAAAATGCTCAAAATGAGCTATAACACCTAATATAATGATAGGGGCGTCGGGTTAAAAATTAGAAAATTAGAGCCCCGAGTCGGATCTGCGATCGCATAAAATACGGGCTGCAGATTGGACCGCAAAAAGGCTCCCAAAACCTGGTCCTTCTGCTTGGGTATGCGACGGAAATGCAGTCCGCATACCCGTTATGCGTTCGCATTATGCACCGCAGAACTGACCTTCACAAAATTCAAGGAAATTATGCGACGACTATGTGGTCCGCATATCAGTTATGTGATTGCATATTTGACCACATTTTTAATCTCAAATTAGCTAACACCCTGAATCACTCTGCGGTAGAAATGCGGTCCGCATACCTGATATGCGACCACATTCTGAACCGCATATTTGCACTTTTTCGGAATACTTGATCCTTGATTTTTAAATGCATAGATCAGCTCAAAGGGTCCGAACCATTTGTGAGTTTCTATCACCTGACCCTAACTAGGCACTACGAGGTTCGGGTCCAGAGTGAAATTTTTTTACAGGGCCTCACATTATTGGACCTGGATTAACACGATCGAAGTTAAGTAGGATATGTTAAAGAGAAAATATCGTTATTCAGTTTAGAATGGAGTAATGGTTCTTGTCAGGTGAAGAGACCCCACAATTTATTGTTTTAGAATGTGGTTATGAGTTTCTACACATCCCTTTTGTCGTGGTGGTATCGCGAGAGTTGGAACATGGCTTAATGTGTCATAAGGTGTATTGCGGGCATCAGATTTGTGGAATTTCAGCTATTCTGGTCTGAGGATATTATTATGGGCAGGCGACTTATGTGGTGTATGGTGTGACTTCAACATAGGTGCATAATCAGCTTTTGGTACTATGTGTAGGGATTGATGCAGTGTTCGTATGTTAAAAATCAGGTCTTGTAGAGAAATTCATAGGTTGGAATATGGTTCTAGAGCTTATTGACTAAATAAAAGAGAGGATCTTCAGTCTAGCTCAAGCTAATGCACTTAACCGGGTTGTGGTGGCACGGGTAGGTGCACAATGTGTTGAATAGTGATTTGGGGGCAACTCCGGAGCGGTCTTAGCACGTTCGAGGACAAACATATGTTTAAGTGGTGGAGAATGTAACGACCCGACCGGTCGTTACATTTGGCCGTTGGGCAAAAATAATGACATTTTCTTGTAAAATATATATAAATATACATATTATATATATATATATTTATTTATATATATATATATATATATATATATATATGTGTGTGTGTGTGTGTGTGTGTGTGTGTGTGTATGTGTGTATATATATTATTTACCGACTATTATATTTTAGAATGTTTTACAGTTGCACTGTGTAATTTTCCCTTTCTAGATAGCCACTGAGTTTGTTTTAGGGGAAGCCCATAACAAGGTGAATGTTGTCTCGTAGGAATTATTAGACCACTTAAACTTGCATCCGTTTTTGAACCTGGCAAAAAGACTTACGATGTAACGATAGGAACAGTCAATTTGAGATCTAGCTCATCGTTCGTCACTTTGAGGCCTTGTTAGCTTCACTTCATGTATTATGACTTTTATGCGTAGTCGAAATTGAATTGCGGGAAGTTCGGAGTTGATTCGAATGGAAAATTCTTATTTCAGAAGCTTTAAGTTGGAAGAATTGACTAAGGTTTGAATTTTGATTAAACGACCTTGGATTCTAGGTTTTAAGGTTCCATTAGGTTCGTATGATGATTTTGGACTTGGGTGTATATTCGGGTTGAGTATCGGCTAGTCCGGAAGCATTTCGACGCTTATTGTAGAAAGTTGGCATTTTGAAAGTTTAAGAATTTATTATGTTTGGTTTGAATTGGAATTCAGTGTTATCGATGTCCATTTGGGATTCGACCCTTGGAATAGGTTCGTATCGTGATTTGCGACTTGCACGCAAAATTTGGCATCATTCCGGGATGTTTAAGTATAATTTGGATGCATTCGACGAAGTTTGAAAGTTTAAAAATAGGTTTCGATCGTCGATTCATAATTTTGATGTTGTTTGACGTGATTTTAGGCTTCAACTTAGTTGATGTGTTGGTATGTTTGGTTAAGGATCCGGGTGGCTCGGGTGAGTATCGGACGGGGTTCAGATCGATTTGAGCATAGTTGAAGTTGCTGGGATTTTTGTGTTGCTGGTGCAATCGCTTCTGCGAAGCCTTGGTCGCGGAAGCGAGATGAATGTCGCAGAAGCGGCTGGGGAAGGGGAAAGGCAGTGGTTATAGGTGCGAAGAAATTTCTGCACCTGTGAGATCGAAAATGCGGTCTCTAGCAACACAGAAGCGATGGGACGCGCAGAAGCACAATGGTGGCTCACACCTGCGTTTGCATTCTGCCGCAGGTGCGATGGAGAGGCTGAGCAGTGCACTTCATAGAAACGAGCTTTTTCTCGAAAAATCGAGCTCGCAGGTGTGACAAATTCGTCTGTATGTGCTAAAGTCGCTAGGCAGTGGGATATTGTTAATATGAGACTTATCTCTCACATTTTCATTCGGTTCGGCGATTTTTGGAGCTCTTGGAGGGAAGATTTTCATCATCTCTGTGAAGGTAAGTAATTCCCACATATTGTGAGTTAAATACATAATTTATATATGGATTTAAACATGAGTATTAATAGAAATTTGGGATTTTGGTAAAAAACCTAGAAACTAATATTTTGGATTTTTACCACGAAATTGGACATGGAACTTGGAATAAATTATATATTTGGGTTCGTGATATTATGGATAAAGTTTGTATTCGAATTTTTTTGAAATTCGGGCACGTGGGCTGAGGTTTGACTTTATTGACTTGTCGAGCGGATTAGGGGATTTTCGTAAATTAATTAATTATGATGTTAGGATATATTTTTATTGATTTTCACGATTGTTTGACTAGTTTGGATCGATAGGCATTTGGTTTGAGGTGTTAAAGAGGCATTGGATCCGGTTATGGAACTTTAGAGTGAGGTAAATCTCTTGTTTAACCTTGTAAGGGAAAAACTACCCCCTAGGTGATGTAATAGTTATCTGCTACTACTGTGAGTGCTACATACGCACGAGGTGACGAGATTCCGTACGTAGCTAAAGCATGTTTATGTCCGGGTAGACTAAGGACTTTATCATATAATATTTGAATTGTTTGGACTCATTTTTGCTAGTTTAACTAATTCAGATTATAATTGAAATTGATTCAGAGACACACACGCGTGCGCGTATATATATATATATATATATATATATATATATATATATATATATATATATATATATATATATATATATATATATATATATATAT
>MU743740.1:0-16859 GCA_026770625.1 Nicotiana glauca | reverse complement strand
AGCCTACTACGATAGAGCAGTTATATATATATATATATATATATATATATATATATATATATATATATATATATATATATAGCCTTATCACCTTGAGTTGTTGGCAAGTTATTCGACAAATGATAAAGGTTTTATTTACTTTGTGCTCTTGTAGTGCATTGTAAGCGTGTGTTTCGTAATTTGATGATTTCCTTCCTTTCTTCTCAAGCGGGACGAACACCTCGGTAGTATAATAGATGCAGCTATGGTTCATGCCGCTCAACCCTCGGCAGTTTACACATTATTCTTGATCGAGCCGTAGACCTCAGCATAATCGTGCGTTATATCGTTAGTAATTAGAATCTTCATGAGACTATCCTTCCATTGATGCATGGCACTTCATATAGTATTTCCCTATCCGTCTGATACTGGCACTTGTTATATCTGAGCTATTGAGGTAGAAACCAGAAACTGAGGGATTTATATCTTTAAAAGAAGTTTTTAGCAGATTATGTGATTTACGATTTTAACCCATTATTATTGTTATGCTTTACATCAGCTTATGATTTACCGTAGTGCTTTATTGGATCTCTATCAAGTGTCGATATCGACCCCTCATCACTACTTCTCCGAGGTTAGGCTAGATACTTATTGGGTACGCGTTGATTTACGTACTCACGCTACACTTCTACACTAAATGTGCATGATCTGGCATGTTCAATTGGTGGTTATCTTGGCGCATGGGCGCAGCTGCTGAGGAAACTTTATGGTGAGCTACACTCCAGGCTACATATATATCGCAACCACTGAGTCTCCATCGTACTATCTACTCTATCTTGTCTTATTTACATTTCAGATAGAGGTTATATTATTATCGTACTCCTTAGTAAATGCTCCACTTGTGACACTAAGTTTTGGGCGAGGTTCTAGATGTTGTTTGTAATTTTACTTAGCATTTACACATTTTTATTATCTATTCTATTTAAAGTGGAAGTTTACATGATTTTTATGCGTTGATTCCTTTATCTAAAAAAATTCACGATTTCGAAAATAATAAAATGCGTAATTAAGTTGGTAGTAAACCGCTGGCTTGCGTAACGGCGACGTTGGGCGCCATCACGATCTATAGTGAATTTTGGGTCGTGACATACACGTTTTCCATTTGATCTATCCATCAGTATGAATCATCATCACAAGCACATAATAATTCAGAAAATAAAATATAAAAGTACTACCTGATCATCCTCAGCAGGTCTTGATTCATCACTACCAGGCCTTACCACAACTTTCATCAAACTTCCAGGAAGATTCTTTTTCCTTCTACATACAGCTCAGCACTGAACAAAATGTGAGTAAAACAGCAAAAAACTTCATGAAAACACTTTTTTTTCTTCGTAAATTCATGAATTAAGTGAACATGGTCAACTCTTAAAATAGAGATTTAAGAAGAATGGCTTATTGCATAGCAAAGTTCTTCAGCAAGAATGTCATTGTTCTGTTACAAATAGAGGAAATATGTTTGTATGAGTCAGAATCCGACCCCATGATAATTAACAAAGTTAATCCCGTCTTAAATTAATTCAAGTTTAATAAGTGGTACGACCACTCAAAATTAACGGTACTAACCCTTATCTGATTCGATCAACAAGGCCACGACCCACCCGCCATCATGAAGGCAAAACCCCAACGTGGTCACGACCACTTATTGCCAGCTCACGAAGCTCACAACTATAAATACCAAGAGAGGAAACCCTAGAAAAGGGGGCTTCTTCTTTGAAAAAGAGAAAAGAGACACAACAATACCCATGTTATGGGAAAGTAAAACACCATTGTAAGGCTCTGAACCTCTTCATGGAGAGGCAGACCAAATCAATACTATCAATAAAGGCTTTTAATGTTTCTTCTCCTAACTCTGAGTACTTATTTTTGTTTCTTTCATTTGGTCCAATGGATTATTACCGTTTGCTATGATTGTCCCCCGATTTATTTATATTGTTTTACACTCATAAAGTATATGGTAACTTTTGAACAAACAACGACGTCTGTGGGGATTTCCTAGCAAAATCGCGTAGTTTTTATGTGGAACAAAAGGAAAGAAACACCGAAAAAGGGAGAAAAACACCCCAGGTCAAACAAGCCAAAGTGGCATATCAAACAAGGGGAACTCGAAGATCTCAAATCAAGATCCAAGTCCTCTCTCTCTCTGATCTCGAATAGTGCAAACAAGAATGAGAAGCCCCTCCTAAGGGAGGATCTTTGTAAGGCATCCCCCGCATCCCTGATACGGGCTCCGGCCGGGAACCGACACGAAGATATCTCAAGCCGAGAGATGCCTCAAGACAGCCTACATACCCCGATTGGGAAGACAACGTATAAGCTGCTCAAGGTCTCGAATCAAAATCGAGCTTCTACACTCAATACCGACAATGTAAGACTCAGGCTATGCGCCTTCACCATCAAAGTTGTCAAAGTTCAACAACAGTTGAACTGGGACTCAGGCTATGCGCCTTCGCCATTAAATCAAGGCTATGCGCCTTCGCCAGTAAATTCAACTACGGTTGAACCAAGACTCAGGCTATGCGCCTTCGCCAATAAATTCAACTACGGTTGAACCAAGACTCAGGCTATGCGCCTTCGCCAGTAAATTCAACTAAGGTTGAACCAAGACTTAGGCTATGCGCCTTCGCCAGTAAATTCAACTACGGTTGAACGAAGACTCAGGCCATGCGCCATCGCCAGTAAATTTAACTACGGTTGAACCAAGACTCAGGCTACGCGCCTTCACCATCAAATCCAACGAGTTCGACCTCGTTAGAACCATAAGGCTAGACGCCTTCATCCTTAAGTCCAACTAGTTCAACCACAGTTGAACCATGACTTGGACCAAGCGCGTTTATCATTGAACTCAGCAAAACCTAAACTCCAACGAGTCGAGGCGCAGATTAGGCACCCTTGCCATTCAAGTAAGTACTCCTAACTCGATCTAAGATTAGGGACGTGTAAAGTACGGCCTCGGTCAAACTACAAGGCCGCATTTTTTATCATCACGGCCGGTAGTTCGACCGCGCCCGAACTGGGACTAAGGCTGAGTGCCGCTATCGCCAAGCAACGGCTCCGACTCACTCACCCCGAGTCAAAGAAGAAAAGTCGCTAACAATAAAAAAACAAGCATGCCTACCAGAGTCAAACTCAAAGGCAAATCTCCCCTTCGAACGCATGCAAAGAAAAATCTAGCGGGGAAAAAGGAGAGGTACAAAACAAATACAGGGAAAATAACGGAAAGGAGATTTCATTTATCTACAAAGTTAATTACGGGTCATCCCCGCTTACATCTGGCCAACGCCGATCTGTATAAGGAAAAAGAAGAAGATAAATAAGAAACACCTAAACGCCAAACGACAAACAAGACAAGAAAAAATGCACATCTTTTTACTCTGCGCCATCCGCACCACCATCTGCACCATCGTCAGTCTTTAGTGTCGTCGCGTCAAAACCACACTCGGTATGGGCATCACGATCCTTTTGAGGCGCTCCCTCTAAAGAAGCTTCGGTCACGATGTCGGCCTCCCACAAATTATTATATACATCACCTTGGGCCTCAGCAAAGACCCAGAGTTCGCGAGGCTGGCTGGAAGAAGCGGCCTGAACCCGTAGGCGCCAGTTCTCTTCTTCTAAAGCCGTGATCTAGTCCGCCATGACTTGGGCGTCCTGCTCAAAGACACCGGTCCGGTCCTCGAGACCCGCCTCTATAAAGGCCGCAACAGCCCTCTTTGACTCCCGCTGGGACTCGTGCACGCGGATAGCTTCCTTCAACGCCCCAGCCCTCGACGAGGCGTCCCTCACCTGAAGCTTCAAGACTGCGATTTCACCCTCCAACGCAGTCACTTTCTTGCTTCATGCCGCAGCGGCCTCCGCCGCCTTAGCCTGGCCCTGGTGCTCGCACTCAGCTGTAGCCATCTTTCCCGCCTCGAGCTCCTTATCCTTCCGACGGAGCTGCTCCTCAAGAGCACTCATTCTGCCAAGTTTTTGCTGCATCTGAAGCTCTGCCTCGCCTATTCCTCGACCAAGGCCCGACTACGGGGATCATTCCTCAAGCGTTCGTTCATCCCTCAACACCGATCTCGGTAGCGATGGTACTTATCCAGTGCCTGCAAAAATATCCCCGAGCGGATGTTGGCCCGACGGATGCTCTCCACCTCCAACAAATAAGACTGCAAAGCAAAGACAACGATTAAGATAAAGAACAAACTAAGGCAAAGAAGAAGCGAACCGACGTCATATTACATATCCTCAAGCCCATCACGACCACTTCATTCATCAGTCTGATATCCGTAACATCCCTCAATGATGCATTCTCGGCCTCCGAGCATAGCAGCTCAAACTGCGACACCAAGCTTTCCCCTTGGAGCAATAATTTCAACTCCGTGGGAACCTCGATGAAGCGAGATTGCCCATCTGCGTGCACCGCTAAGTTGGTGAAGCCTTCCTGGAACATACGGATGTCGTCGGTGTCCAAGTCGGATTCGGACTCGTACTCACCTCCTACAACATCCCTTCCTCCATCCGCCACCAGTGAGGTAGAACCATCTGCTGTAGCCACCGAAGGAGCGCTTGACTCACCAACATTAGCAGCCGCTGAGGAACTACCTCCCGTCTCAGTGACTGGAACCACCAATTGAGTCGCCGAAGCGACGGTATCATCATGGCCTAAGCCAACCGGGGCAACCCCCATTATTTGTTCGCCCTCAAGGGCAGGCGCAGCAGCTGTATTCCTCTCCGCATCCAGCGGGGGGGGGGGGAGTCCAAATTAATTACCACAGGAGGAACCGACGCGAACACAACCCTGCGCCTTATCAATAGCCTCTCCTCCTCTCCATTTGATGGCGACTTTGCCCTAGGGCGCACAACCCCCGATGGCCCCTCGTCTCGAAGTGCGGCCCGTGCTGGATAAGGAGTCACTGAAGATTCAACTGATGCCGCCCTCGGTACTGGGCGCGGCACCAGTGGTACAGTAAACCGAGCAATTGCATCCGGCTGACGGAAGGCCAACTAAGGGGCCCTGACTCGGCGTGCCCTCCCTAATCACAGAAAAACAAAGTTGACGCATAGAGTCGAAATAAAGCAGAACAGAAGAAGAAATCAACTTTTCACCTGTCACAGGCCTACGACCATGCTTCTCCCAGAAATACACCCATGTGCGTATCCCCACCGTATAGGGGAGCAAGATCTCAACCTACTCATGCACCCCAGCTAACGGAGACGGCGACAACTTTTTGGCTACAAAATTGACACGAGTTAGCGCTTACGAGCACAAAACGTAAGGAGGGGCAGAAAAGACAATTCGACGATTAAAGAACTTACGTGCATATGATTCCAAGCCTTTGGGAACCTAGTGGGGCACACCACTAAATGTTCAGTCCTAATGTAGAAGAAGTGCTCAAAAGGGCGAGGTTCGACCTCATCATCCAATTTTGCAGTCAGGCCCCTCGACCTACGAGGGCACGCTTGAATCATGGTACCGCAAACTCTCTGGGGAGCGTAGAGACTGAGCACATGTTGCAGTGCGATCTCCCTACCGACCAATTCTGCATACTTGATAAACATTGCTAGCAATTTGTAAAGAGAAGGAGCAAACTAACCCGGGCATACCCCGTAATAACGACAGAAATAAACCACCAGCGTTGGGAACAGGAGCTTAAACCCCAACTTGAAGGGATAGGCATAAAAGACGCAGTATCCCCTACGGTCGGTGTGGACCCTCTCCTCGCTTCTGGCAAGAACGACGTCAGTATAGCTGGGGATGAACCGCTGTTCCCGTAGTTGGGCCATCCCAATTTACCCCATTAACGGGGCTTCGTTCACCTGATCCTCTCCACCATCAACAGTGAAGTCAATCATCAGGCCTCCGGGCCGAAATACTATCTCGTCAACCGATGGAAATTCATCGGTCTCCACCGGTTCTGCACCTCCCATTGCCGGAGATGGCCCTTCAACCACCACAAAAGTTAACCGAAAGATCCGTCGGAAGAACGTTTTGAGAAGAACTACCTACTATTGTTGATTCACTAACGAGAAAGAAACAAAGTTTGATGAACAAAGAACAAAGATGAAGTTGAATTAGCAGGAAGAAAAGCTTCTTCAGAATCTCTCTCAGACAAGCAATGAAAATATGGGAAGTAAATGCCTCATCCCTTATTTATAGGCAACATAAGTGGTTTTCACGTACCCCAATAGCCATCATTAACTACATGACCAACCGCAAACTGGTTCAGTTCTACAGAAACGTGCATCATTATGACAGGCTCCATGAGACGGCTTTTCAGCCACCAACCGGCGTCTTGCCTTCGAAACGGTTGTAACAACCTATGAATGCTGAGGAGATGTTCCGTGCGCCTTCAGAATTTTGGACGTCGCCAAACACGTATCAAGCGTACCCTTACTCCCCTTGGAAGCACAACATACAACCAGCCCGCCGTGGTCGACTGTTATGCTCCCAAACAAACGTAAGGATCAGAGCACAACTAATCTCGACCTCAATCGAATTAAGTTAAAGGGTCAAGTGCCTTCGCCAAGGAGAAGAGTTCAACTTTGATCGAACGACGACTTGATAACATGATAACAAAACGCTAGTGCTCTACAAGGCTAAAGGCCGTCGCCAAAGGGAATTCGGCCTCGACCGAAGCGACAGTCGACCTCCCTATCTGAGTTTCTCAAACCACAGTCGATGAAGTCCACTCATCGAGATCGGGCCTTCATCGAGTTCGGCCAAGGCCCGATCTCAATAAGCGGAGGGACTAACTATATGGGTCAGAATCCGACCCTACGATAATTAACGAAGTTAATCCCGTCTTAAGTTAATTCAAGATGAATAAGTGGTACGACCACTCAGAATTAACGGTACTTAAACCTTATCTGATTCGATCAACAAGGCCACAACCCACCCGTCATCATGAAGGCAAAACCCCAACGTGGTCACAGCCACTTATTGCTAGCTCACAAAGCTCACAACTATAAATACCAAAAGAGGAAACCCTAAAAAGGGGGGCTTCTTCTTCACCACTATTGAAAAAGAGAGAAAAGAGACACAACAATACCCATATTATGGGAAAGTGGAACACCATTGTAAGGCTCTGAACCTCTTCATGGAGAGGCAGACCAAATCAATACTATCAATAAAGACTTTTAATGTTTCTCCTCCTAACTCTGAGTACTTATTTTCGTTTCCTTCATTTGGTCCAATGGATTATTACGGTTTGCTATGATTGTCCCGCGATTTACTTATATTGTGTTACACTCATAAAGTATATGGTAACTTTTGAGCAAACAATGTTCCCGTCATATGCAGTGTCATCGATTTTGTTCAAATACTATATCATTCCTATTTGAATAATCCAAAACCAAAAGAGTGAAACTTGTTAAAACCACTTATAAGTAATCCAGATATAACTGTTAATATTACTTATCAAGATCAATTTCAACAAGAAACTGCAGAGGGTAAGATATAAAAGATCGCATATTTCTAATTTGAGACGATCAGATCACATCTAAGTAACATTTGGTATAATAATCTAGACTCAATATTTTTCAAGAAATTTGAAATATCATGAGCCTTTAACTCTACCACAATTAGTATAAAGTAATACATGTGAGGATGTGATTTTTGCCATATATGAGATACTCCTATAAAATCAAAGAAAATAATTTTTTTTCAATTATTTGTCATTTTTATAGGATTTTATTAATTGTTTGCCATTTTGTGCACGTTTAATTTTGTTAAAAATCATAAAAAAATATCAAAAATACCATGCATTGTATTTAGATTTTGTTTTTATGTTTTTAGGATTAATGAGTTAATTAATTATTTTATTAAAAATAAAAATTACAAAAACAACTCATTTTATATTTTTACCTTTTAATTTTTAGATTAGTGATTTTTCTCTTTTAATTTAGGATCAAGTTATTTTTATAATTTGATAATTAGTTTAATTTTATAATTTAGTAATTTAATATAGGATTTTTAATTAAAGAAAAAGAAAAACAAAGAAAAGAAAATAAGAAAACAGATTTGGAAAAGGAAAAAGGGGCTAGTTATAAGAAAACAATTGACTATTTATCCATTCATGCCCCAAGACTAAAGCCAAACCCACCCAGGCCAATTCTCCACTTACCAAAACGACCCCGTTTCACCCCTTTCCAATCTCAACCGTTGATCATCCCAGATCCAACGGTTGGGAACTAACCAATCCTACTCATATAACTGTTTGAACTCACCCCCAAACCCTAAAATCCCTTCTCATTTCCATCTCTCAACCTTAGAGACTTGAAACCCTAGCGGCCTAAAAAAATCTCGCCGTCTCCGGTATGGTACGCCAACCGGAAATCGCCTCACGGTGGAGGACCACCTCCAAACCGCCTCAAATTAGAACCATATAATAACCTCACCCTCATCTTTCCATATATCCTAACCACTCTTTTCAAACAAGCCTAGAACTTCTCGAATCTCGGCTTTAAGATCCAAAACCCTAACTTTTGCACTTCAAATTTGGAGGCAGCTTTTGGGTCATTTTGAACCCAAGACTTCCATTACTCGATTGCTTTTGATAAAGCAATCAATTGATGGTCGTCTAAAGTTTATTTTTACCCCGTAAAATTTGGTTAGAGTTTGTTAGATGGTCCAATTTTATTTTTGAAAAATGACATTAGGTAACTTCTTCTACCTTCTCTTTAGTTTTTCTTTTTCTTTGTTATTGATTCCTCTTTGTGGTTAATCGTTTCTGTTAAACCACATGCTTTTAGATTTTTCTTCTTTTTAAACTGTTAGTTGTTTGTTTACACATTGTTCATTATATTACTCAAAGCCCGTTAAAACTTCATTTTAATTTTGCATAAGTTTTAGCTTAACTAGGGTTCTGGTGAATTGTTATTTCTGTCTTTGTTTCCATTTTTTCTTGTTTAACTACTCCTCTCCTACATTCTGTAATTAAAATTCAGCATATTAATTCATAAATTAAGTAGTTTAACTTCTAGGATTCCTTTGGGGGTTTTCCCTGATAATTTACCGTGTAAATGCATTTAGCCGTTTAAGTTTATTCTTATTTAGGTTTAATTGGATAATCACTTTTGTCTACTGATTAGGTTAGTCTTAAGTTTAAATTGCATCCTTTTGGTTATGTTTGCCCTTTTTGATTTGAATTCTAATCCTTTGATGATTGTTTTCCTTGATTTGTAAATCATTCGAATTTATAGGGACCTAATTGAACTAAAGAGACTTAGGACAATTTTCAGAAAAAATATCTAAAATAGAAGTTTTCAGAAATGGTACAGCTGTCCTAGCTGTTGTAAAAATATGCTGAAAAATAAGATAAAAGGGACAACTGTACCAGGGTTGTGAAAAAGGACAGTACTATTTCCAGAATTAGGATAAGGAATATTCTTAAAGAATACCCATCCTAGGTAGCCTATATATAGATACTATTCTTCTTAAAATGGGGATCAAATTTTAAAAAACCCTAGAAAATACTCTCTAAAGTTAAGCTGCTGTTTTGAAAAAGAGTTGATTCCCCTGGCTCTTGATTTTAACAAAAACATTAAAAAAACTCCCTGGTATTTCTGGTCTCTACAAGCTGAGAAATATGGTTTGAAAGTGAAGATTTCCTAGTTTTCCTTGGGGTATACTGTTTGTTTAGCTGCTGTAGCTGTTTGTTGAAGTCTGGTTCCTAATTTTGGGTTGCTAGCTTCGAGTTCTGTTGCTGTTTCATTGTTCTAAGCTATTCAACCACCTTATTCATCTATTGGTTGCTGGTTTTGTTACTGTTTTTAGATATTAACCTCAGCTTTTCTCCATGTAATGCTTTAATGATTTGTTGAAACAGTATAAAATTAGTTTTGTAAATGGTATGTGTAAAAATGAATGTCTTTCATGCTAGTAGTAGTTTTACATTGTGTGGATTTGATTGGCTTTGATTATGTGAGTTTAAAGTTTGAGGTGATCTGATATGAATAACTTAGTTAACACCTAAATGCTTTGTAGCTTTATTTTGCAAATAGCTTTGTTTTGAGGATGCGTCCTTAGCTAAACATTCTGTTTGTTAATGCTGACCATGAAATTTAGTCATGTCTTCTCATCTTTCTTCTACCTAAATGAATGGTCTGCTATTTACTTAAGGTTATTTGTTTCTGTCTGTTGACCATGAGCTATTTCCTGCAGATTTGGTCACTAGTTAGCCAAATCAGCAGGCTTAGAAGCTGAAAGTTGGAATCTTACTATGTGGTATGAATGTGATGCTTTTCATGAGGGAGGCCAAGCTTGTGATGGACAAATCGTGTCCAAAATAGGCAAGGATTCGTTATGTTACTGAAATTGTAATAGAGTAGTTTGTTAACATAGTAGTTCATGTACTAATAGGTTCTAATGTAACATGCTTTGGATTTCTTGAAAATTTTTCTTTTTATTTGAAGTGCTGTAATGAATTAGGTTTTTAATGTCATGTAGTAAGGATCAGAACAACTGCTTTAGGAGTATATTTATTTTGTCACTACATTATTATAAGCATAGTGGAATAGGCCAGTCTATGAGCCCAATCCGTAAGGGTAAAAGGGCTATCCTCTAATTCAAATGGGCTGAAGTTGTGAGTAAGCCCAAATGGAAAACTACTCCCAAATGAATCTGGGCTTAGGCCATTGGGCCTGATCCATAAGGCTAGAAAGTTTGGTTCAGTTGTAAAAGGTTTCTTTTATCAATTATGTTATAAATATATGCTTTGTTTATCTTACAAAATCGTGTAATTAATTATTGAACTAGAGTTGCGCTTTAGATTCGAGTTTTATTTAAAAGCAAATTGAATTTCAATTGTTGTAAATGTGTGAGTATGGTCAATTCAGATGGATAGGCCCAGCTAGAAAACAAGTAGTGACTGTGCCCGCCTATTATAGGCTATATATTATCCAGTTTTGTTCAAAATTTGGACCAGCTAAAGCCTTTTGAGGCCCTTTCTTTTTTTTGGGCCATGTTATGAGCCCAAATGCAGCTTCAATGCTGATTTTCCCAACTAATTAATTGATATGTTACTGCTGGCCAAACCCCTTTTCAAGTTGATTAAAAGGCTTGGCTCTCTCACCTTAAGTGTCACGACACAAAATCCACTAAGGGTCATGGTGGCGCCGGACAACTCTGTTAGGCTAGCCAATTAAATTACCAATTTATTTCCTCCTTTAACACTTTTGAAAATCTAAGGTTTTTCCTTCCGTTTTTCATAAATAAAGATCACTTCTTGAATTCAAGTTTAAATAATAATAATTAGTACAAGTTTGCTGAAATCATCCCAGAAACCCGGTGTCATAAGTGCATGAGCAACTACTAAATGGGATATAAATACAACACAATATCCGTCCGGAATATAATGGACATAAAGGAAATACAACCACTAGGAAGGGACTTTAAAAGTTGCGGGCCGCCTTGTATACTGCAACTCACCTAGTCCCCGAATCGTCCGTGCTGCCGTGCCCAGTAGGCCGCTAAAGTATCATGTACCTGTGCAACAAAAATGCACAGAAGTGTAGTATGAGTACGTAATCAACGTGTACTCAGTGAGTGTCCCGCCTAATCCCGAAGGTTTAGAGACGAGATGGTCAACTTTGACACACTCTAATGGTCCAATGATCATTTATCCTCAATACACATATTAAATCGTGGATTTATTCTTTATAAACATGATTCTAATCCAAATAGAGGAAACGAATAAACACGTAGTTCTTTCATAGGAAAATTTCCCGAATTCCTCTTTAAAACATAATCCACATATTTATAAGCCACAAAAGGTCAATAATAACTTAATTAAGTTTAGGCAGCAATACAGGCATGCGCAAATCATACCGAGGCGATGGCCCGATCCAACAGAAATAAATGTGCACTTGCCGAGGGTCGACGGCGCGCCTATAGATACATCTATTGATCTGTCGAGGCATTCGGCCCGTTCCAAAATAAACACACACAGACAGACAATCAGTCAAGAAGTCAACATGGAGCAATTATCCAAGAAAGGCCAATTCTCTTTAATAATTTGAGAAAATAAAGCTTAAGTTCTTTTTAGAAATCCATTTATTAATTTAATGCGATCTAAGCAATTCAAACCATCAAAGGATTCACAATTAATTCAAATATAACATGCTTTTGGGTCCTAGACTACCCGGACAATAGCATAATAGTAGCTACGCACGGACTCTCGTCACCTCGTGCGTATGTATCCCCCACAAATAGGAGCACATAATCATTCACTTTACCTATGGGGTAAATTCCCCCTCACAAGATTAGAAAGGAGACTCACCTCGCTCCGAAGACTCGCAACCAGCATTCTACATCCTTCCGAAGGCTTGAACCAATGCACAATGCACCAAAACTAGCCAATGATCACACAAATCCATTAATATATGCTCAAATATACTCCGCAACCCAATTTATAATAATTCCTAACTCCGAACGAAAGGTTGACCAAAATGCCTTCGGGCCCACGTGCCCGGAATCCTAAATTTTTCGAAGGTAAAGATTACCCATAACCTTAGGACCTCAAATATAGAATTTTCTCCTAATTCCATACTCAAAATCGTGGCTAAAATCCAAGATTTAAAATTTTCTAGGTTTACAACCAAAACACCAATATTTACTCTAATTTCCATGCTTAAATCCATATATAATTGATATATTTAACTCAAAAGTGATAGGGATGACTTACATTAATCATTGACGACAAAATCCCCTCTTGAAGCTCCCCAAAAATCGCCCATGCCATGAAGAAATGAGATAGAAATGGCCAATCCCCGACTTTAAAATGACATTCTGCCTCCAGGGATTTCCGCTTCTGCGGAAAATCCCGCTTCTGTGAAACCAGCTTCAGCGGAAAATGATCTGCTTTTGCGGTCCCTGGGCTCCATCCCATCTTCGCTTCAGCGGAACCCAAACCGCATTAGCGCTTCCGCTTAAGCGGTCCAAAAGTCGCTTCTGTGGCTCCTCCCCAAGCCGGCCTTTCCCGCTTCTGCGACCATTCCTCCGTAGATGCGTTCCCGCTTCTGCGGAGCCTTGACTGCATCTGCGGTCCTCAAGCCTTAGTCCAAAAGCCGCTTCTGCGGCTACCCCTTTCTCTTCTGCGGTTCCGCTTCTGCGGTCAACCAACCGCAGAAGCGAAAATACCAGCAACCAGATGCCTTCAGCTCCCTTCAAACTCCAATTTCGATCCGTTAAATCACCCGGAATCCACCTGAGGCCCCAGGGACCCCAACCAATCACACCAACCAATCCTAAAACACATTACGGACTCTCATGAGGCTTCAAATTACATCAAACAACACTAAAATCACGAATTACACCCCGATTCAAGCCTTATGAACTTTGAACTTTCCAACTTCTATTCCCAATATTTAAACCCATCAAATCATGTCCGATTGACTTCAAATTTTGCACACAAGTCATATTTAACATTACGGACCTGCCCCAACTTCCGGAATTGGAGTCCGACCCCGATATCAAAAAGTCAACCTCCGGTCAAACTCCTCAAAAACCTTCAAATTTCTATCTTTAGCCAAATGGCTTCAAAATGGTCTACGGACCTCCGAATTCACTTCTGATCGCGCTCACAACTCCAGAATCACCATACGGAGCTACTCCCAGTCTCAGAATTCCAAACGGACATCGATAACACCGAAATGCACTTCAAACCAAACTTATGAAATTCCTTCTAAAATACTAACTTCCACAATAGGTGCTAAAATGCTTCCGGGTTATCCAAAACCCAATCCGGGCATACGCCCAAGTCCGAAATCATCATACGAACCTGCTGGAACATTCAGACCCTAATTCCAATGTCGTTTAATCAAAATTCCAATCCTAGTTCATTCTTTTAACTTTAAGCTTCCGAAATGAGAATTCTCTTCCCAAATCAACTCCGAACTTTCCGAAATCAAATTCTGACCACGCGTACAAGTCATAATACCAGAAATGAAGCAGTTCATGCCTTCAACTACTGAACAGAGCATTAGAACTCGAAACGACTGGTCGGGTCGTTATATTCTCTCCCACTTAAACAGACGTTCGTCCTCGAACGTTCTGAGAACTACACTTGAGTGGTACGAAATCACTGGTGAGCACCTCATGCACCTTCCCGTGCCATCACAACCCAGTTGAGCACATTAACTCGATAAATTCTAAAGATATTCCCTTTTACTCAAGAAAATAAGCCTAAGAGCCCGATTCCAACATCTGGAACCCTATGCCGGGCCTGTTTCCAATATACAATAACCATTTCAATCACCACACGCCGTACTCAAACACGATTGCATAACTTCGTTGATTTCACACCTTGCATTTCCCACTCGTAGGGCCACAGTAACCCTTTTGTTGATCAACTTAGTCAAAATCCTACTAATCTGATGCTCCCATTGCATCCCATGACATATACAAGTCTTACTCTAATGTTTACCATACCGCCATGACGGAAGAAATGTACCACATTCATAATCAATCGTCGAGGCAACAAAACATTAGGTCTACACTCTTGACAAGGCCTTTACCTCATTCTGAACCCAAAAATGGTCTTATTTTCCATAACATACCTCATATAGCTGGATTGCACAGAATCCTAGATCAAGGGATATCGTCTCATCCGATACAACTGCTCAGGCAATAAGCTACCCCAGAAATTGTTGAAATCTCATATGATGCTACCATGCGCCAATAGGCCACCAATTAGAACGCAATGCAAAAGGAAAACGAACTCTGGAAGGAATTACCAATCTCCCACACTAATACGGACTTTCCTCAGAAGATAGCAAACGAAACACACAAAGGAATAGCATATAGAAAACCAAACTCGACATCACACCGTTGCGGCGCGCAACCCGATCCAAATAACATACCCATGGCGACGTGCCACCCGGTCCTCACATAGATCTCACATAAGGAGATTGCACTTCGAGCTAAATCTGCTCATTATAATAAAAATATCGAATTTTGATCGTAAGCACGTTAAGTGCATAATACCATCCCTGAGGAAACACATAGCGCTATAGGCTACAAAACTCAAGCACAACTAAGGTGCGGTACAAGATCTGAATCTCAAGAGCCATCCCACTCACATAACGTCATCGCCACGCGGAACCTTAACACATAAGAACTTACCAAGCCGTCTCATAACTCATACGGCGCAATACCCCATTACCTGGAATAGTTGATGACAAACATAACACCATGACTGTTCCTCCATAAGGATCGCTCGCTGAAACAAACATCACTGGCCTGATATAAAGCCCTGTTCACCTATAAATCAATCTACCGATCTCAAACCGGCTTCTGATTGCACCAACTTGGCCAATAGCCCTTCAAAGGTCCATAGTAACCAACTTTTCCTCATAACACATAAGAACGGCCATCATAACCGGAGCAACCCACTCAGTTCATAACCTGGTAAACAAAGTGCCCTCTAGGCATAAATCCTCCAATTTAGTGACATTACCATAATTCTCATACTTGGTCTAAATCTCTAGCCAAGTCAAGTGACTACATGTCACACTTATACAATCTTCCCATGGGACACGCCCTTACAATCTCCCAAAATAAATAACGGGTCTGCATACCGGAACTACCGACCGCACCAACACCAAAAAGTGATCAAGAACCCTTACCAAGATTCAAAGCCTTTTTCATAAAACACCGATCTCAGGTGGCGCTGAAACAATACCAATTTACTTAATCATTCCACCTCCTCCTTGCTCATCCGAGCCCGTGACATCCTTTCCAGCCCAAGATGCAACCTTGATCCCTACTTCAAATTTCCATGCTACTCACTGCACCCGACGTGCCAACATACGATAGAACACAATTTCCATCATACTCCGAAATCATTAATATTTTTAACACTTCATCATATAAGAACTTCGCACCTAACTCACTTCGGGAGAACCATAGCAATACACAGGTAAATTCCCATAACCGTAGAATATGAAAATCTGTAAGTAGTAGTCCAAGCCACCATAACCCTTTCCGGAATCTGTTTCCACATAACAAGCCATAACAATAGAAGGCTTCTGAATAACATCAATTGCGGCGGCTGACAAGCCTGGTACATACCGTCACGAATCGTACACACAACTTGATCACGCCGAATGAACTGATCACAAATCCCAACATGCCAAATTCATCTATGGCTAATCAATCCCTTTCCTTCCAATTTATCTTTGAGCGATTTGGAAATAATACTGACTCTTTTCAACACATAACATACTCCATCTACTCTCATCTCGAGTGACCTTGAATCACGAGACCATGCCGTCTCAACTCCTGCGAACCATTTCGTACTTCCCCATTGCTACATCACAAGCCAACCATCACGGAACATTCTGTTCCACTTATCATAAGCTACTCTCCAAGCTTGATTCTTAATTGTACTTATAGACTCGAAATCATTAAGCACCATACTTTACCTCTTTTGAATCCATTAGGACCATTGCTGAGAGCCACCCACTCTGACTTGGTCCCGAATATAATCCGCTCCATAAATCTTATAACACACGAATGCCCTCTCGATGTAGCACCCGACGAATTCACTTCCGCTGAAACCTGCCTCTATACAAGGCATAAATTCCGAATTCTTTCCCAAGTTCGAACATGAGCCCATAAGGCCAACCATAGTATGCCTCCCACAATTCACTTGCTCAAATTACCACTTATGGTCCTTTTCCGTAGCTGAGATAACCACCAAGATATTAATAACTGGAAACCTCTCAAGTAGCTAATCATGCAACCCAAATCATAAGTGGTAGGACTCTCCCACTTAGCTTGAAGCCATCATTACAAAACTCTGGAGTTCGCCATTATACTTAATCTCTTGTTGACA
>MU743735.1:108655-127144 GCA_026770625.1 Nicotiana glauca | reverse complement strand
CCCTCCCCCCCCCCCGGCTCGAGTTGTCCACTCGGGTAAGCCAGGTCTAGAACAATACACCCAGGTTTATAAACCTAGAATAACATAGCCTCATGCTGGATCCCTAGTGGGTATGTTTGTTTGCATCACGTGCATTTGACCTTAGGGACTCAACACAGGGGTTGGGTCCGTTAGGACAGGTGTCCCAAATTGAAAAGACCATCCTGATGCATCTTACGTGCTACTTGCACATTTTTTTGATTCGACTTGCATGTTGACCGGCTTCTAGAATAATGGAAGAAAATAAAAAAAAAAGAGAAAAAGAAAATTAAAAAAAAAAAAGAAAGAAGTGAGAAGTAGGTATTTGGAATATTCTGAAACTCTGTCAAAATTCTAAAGAAAAAAAAAGTCATTTCAAAATGAGCCAAAATTTTCAAGTGCCATGTTTCCCGTGTTCCGTCAAAACTGACCAAACTACGCAGGTCTGATTCTCACCGGATGTGAGATACGTAGGCAAACCTCATCAGTTCCGGCCCCAATTTTTAAAAAAATCCAAAAAAATATTTTTCTTTAGTTCCTTCTTTAAAAACCTTTCCTTAGAAAATTCAAAAAAAAAATTAATTTTTAAACTAAAAAAAATAGTTTCCTTCTTTCTAATATCTTTCATACAATAAAAGGAAAAATCAATAAAAATCAAAATTCAAAATACAGGTTTTCTTCATTTTGAAGTATTTTTCCAAAAACAAAAAACCAAAACAATCAGAACAAAAAATCCAAAAAAATATACTTTTTTCTTCTTTAGAAGTCTTTCTTTTGTAAATGTCCATAAAATTTTGAAAAGTCCAAAAATATTTTCGCTTTTCTCTAGAAATACTTTTGTAAATAAATAAATTTTTTTTAAAAAAACTTAGAAATCCCAAATATTTTCTTCACTCTCTCGAAAATTAATAGGCAACATCCAAAATTCAAATTTTTTTTCTTTTTTTTTCTTCTTTAGAAAAAGAGAAACAAATGAAAATTCAAACAAAAATATTTTCTGTTTACTTTTGAAATTCTCAAAGTTCAAATCACAAGCAAATGAATTTTTAGAAGTCTTTATTTCTAAAAATCAAAATAAAAAATCCAAAAAAAAAATTATTTCTTCTTTTAAAGTATTTCTTTCGAAAATTTCAAAAAAAAAAGTTAGTTTATTTACTCCATTCCTGACCTTCTTGAATTACGTAATGATCTGATTCACGCGGCATCGTGATACATAGGCAATCCTCATCGGATCCGGTCATAATAACTCCAATAAGAAAAGAAAAAGAAAAAAAAGAGGGCAAAAGAAAGGAAAAGCAAAAAAAAAGAGCGGAAATCAAAAGAAGAAAATGGGAAAGAATAAGGAAAAAGCCGGGATGAAGCATTCAACCGTTGCAAAACATATAGAAACCCATTTAATTGTATAGGTGCATCACACCCCAACGTGCGATTACCTATCTGTTATTTGTCTCAAACTAATCGTTTGCTGTTGTCACATCTTTAGTTCAAGTTTTTATAGAACGGTGGTTGGTTTTCATGGTAACCTGGCTTCACACCCTTACTTTTCTAGATCAAAGGGAAGCATCGGAATGTCTTCATAAATGACTCTGCCAACGATTCCCATCGCAGATGATAGCCCAATCTTGGGCATCCCGAACTCAGAATCGGCAGCGGCTGAAGAGAACAGGATACTGCATCTTCGGGTTATGGAAATGTGGGATGCTTGGGCGAATGGAAGAGAGCCACCAAGTGCAATCCAGGGATTCCCCGAACTTTTTCCTAGATCAGGGGGTACCTCCAATGTTCTAATCAGTCACCCGAACAACCCACTAGGACAACCAACTATATCAGCTCATTTCGTGGGAACACCTTCTGAGGTTCCCCCCAAGGTGTTCATGTCCGGTGCAGCCTCAAAAATTTTCACTGCTCCCCCATGCTCAGCCACAGCACAGCCTACACTGCCTAGGCCCAGTTTTGACCCTTCAGCCTTTACATTCCAAATACCCACCTTCCAAATGGAGCCTCCTCAGTTCCCCACTTATACTTATCCTCAGCCACCTCAATTTGAGTTTACTGCAGGACAGGAAAAAACTCCCCAAACTCCCGAACAGGAAGAAATTGCATGGAGGATGAGAAGCATGGAGTAGAGCCTCAAGAACATACAGGGTCTAAGTGGTCAGAAAAGTGTGTCCTATGCTGATTTATGCATGTTCCCTCATGTGCACTTACCGTTGGGATTCAAAACTCCAAAGTTTGAAAAGTACGATGGGCATGGTGATCCTATTGCTCATCTCAAGAAATATTGCAATCAGTTGCGAGGAGCCGGAGGAAGGGAAGAATTACTCATGGCCTATTTTGGAGAAAGTCTGGTTGGGATCGCCTCCGAGTGGTACATGGATCAGGATATATCTCGTTGGCACATATGGGATGACCTTGCTAGAGACTTTGTCAGACAATTCCAGTACAATATAGACATTGCTGCAGACAAAAACTCACTGACAAACCTGAAAAAGAAGTCCTTGGAGAGCTTCCGAGAGTATGCAGTTAAATGGCGTGAACAAGCATCTAGAGTAAAGCCTCTGATGGACGAGGTAGAAACGGTCACCGTGTTCCTCCAAGCTCAAGAAGCTGACTACTTCCAAAATATGATGTCTGCTATGGGAAAACCGTTTGCTAAAGCTATCAAAATCGGTGAAATAGTTGAGAACGGATTGAAAACAGGCCGAATTCTAATCCAATCCGCTATTAGAGCAACTTCCAAAGCCATTCAAGGCGGGTCTGGAGAAGTATCAAAGGGAAAGAAAAGGGAAGAAATATCCATGGCAGTGTCGGGTGCAAGAAAACACCGTGCTCCCAGATCCCTTTTCCCAGAAAGAACCCCGCAGCACTATTACCCCCACCAGGATATGGCATATGCTCCTCAGCCGTACGCGGTCATGAATGCTCAACCTTACGTCCGGCCTCAGCAACCAGCCAACCGGAACCAAGCTCCATTTCCTAGAAACCAGCCTCCTCACCAAAACCACTACAACCCCCGTCCTCCACAAAATAACTTTCGTCCTCGTGAACTACCCATGAGGCCAAATTTTACACCAATCGGTGAATCCTACTCCATTATGTTTCCAAAGCTTGTCCAAATGGGTTTGCTGCAGCTCGTACCTCCAAACAGGCAAACCCAGAATCACCCTCTTACCAACGGGGCACCCCATGCGCTTATCACTCAGGAGCTGAGGGGCATGATACAGAAAACTGTTGGACTTTGAAAAGATCCATGGAGGATTTGATAGAACTGAAGAAGATAGTGTTAAGGGACGAGGATATCCCCAATGTGACCAACAACCCACTGTCGGCCCACAATAACGGGCCGGTAATCGGAATGATTTATGAAGATAAGGAATTTAACCCGGCATTGAAGTCCATAATCGCCATTACTGATATAGAGAGGAAACCAAAAACTTCCCCGAAGCAAGACAAAGGGGAGAAAAATAAATAACAAAGCCACCCATTCAAAATCAGAGAAGAAAATTGAAGCAGGAATAGGGGCAACGCCCGCCAAAGATGTTGTTCTCTATGTCCCACAAGGCCGCAAGGAAAAGCAGATGACTTTGAGTCCTCCCAGGAGATTTGAACTGAACAAGGCGACCCAAATGTATGTGCCCAAGGGAGCTTATGTGGTGCGGGGGCCAATTAATCCACCAAGGCTGAGTGAGCCCGTGGTTATTGGCCGCACATCACAGAAGCCCATGACAGATCCTACTGCAGTGCCTTAGAACTACCATAAATCAGTAGTGACGTATAAGGTCAAAGAAATCTCAGGAGAGGTTCAAGAAAATTACCCTGTTAAAAAGTACTCCAATTTGGAAGAAGGGAACAATGCCACTAGAAAGCGATTCCCATAAAAAAAAACCGTGAGTGCCAAAGAGGCAGAGGCGTTCTTTCAAAAAATGAAAATGGCGGATTATGAAGTGATTGACCAGCTCTGAAAATTTCCTGAACAAATCTCCTTGCTATCTCTGTTGATGAACTCCCCCGAACACCAGAAGGTATTAATCAAGACCCTCAATGAAGCATATGTGCTTGCTGAAACTTCTATGGAGCAATTAGAAAGAATGGCGGAAAGATTTTTCGCAATCAACCAGATCTCCTTCAGCAAGAATGACTTGCCCTGTAGTTAACAGTTAAATGTGAAAGGTACTACGTGAAAAGGGTTATGGTGGACGGAGGTTCTGGGGTAGACATCTGCCCACTCTCAACACTACAGCACATGGAAATTGGGACCGAAAGGATTCATCCCAACAATGTCTGCGTATGAGCCTTCGATGGTATAAAAAGGGATACGATTGGAGAGATCGATCTAATTCTGACCATCGGCCCAGTGGACTTTGAGGTGACTTTACAGGTTCTAGACATGGACACATCCTACAACTTTTTTTGGGGAGGCCATGGATCCACGCAGCAGGGGTTGTACCCTCCACTCTTCATCAAATGGTAAAATTCGAGCATGAGTATCAAGAAATTATGGTCCACGGGTAGGACGAGCAATCAATTTATTGGGACCCATCAGTCCCATGCCTCGAAGCAAGAGAAGGAAGTGAGCACATATATTATCAGGCCTTTGAAGTTGTGGTGGCAGACCAGTACGAAGAGGGAAACCCTTGCCCCCAACCCTTTCTTTCCAATGCATCAATCATGGTGGCCAAAGAAATGATCCGACATGGTTTCAAACCGGGGAAGGGACTTGGGAAATTCCTGCAAGGAATAGCTGAACCAGTTACCCTGCCTGCCACTAAGAAGTTCTTCGGGGTAGGCTTCCAACCTACTCCAAATGATATAAAATGGGCGGACGACAGAAAGAATGATGGATGGGATTTGCCTCAACCGCTGCCACATCTGTGCAAGACATTTGTCAAGCCAAAATACAAAAAAGAAGAGGAGGATGAGGCATTTACGGCCGAAGAGATTGAAGAGATTTGTGGGGCAATGAGGAAGATACTATATGAAACCCGCATGATCCAGCCAGGAGAGGGCTCAAGCACCGCTAAGGTGCTGTATATGGGACCAAACGCCAAGCTGCAAAATTGGAAGGCTACGCCATTCCCAATCAGGCGGAAGTCCCGGTAGACCCGTCCTGCCACTTTTTCTATATCACGAGTTATTCCAGGGTATAACTCGGATGTTTTCTTTAGTTTCTTATCTTTTAGTTTCCAAATGTAAACCCTGTTATCTTCAAATTCCAAGAAAATGAAATTAATATTTCATCATTCGTCTTTCTTTATTCTTTCTGATTTTGCAATTTTTCTCTTTTATTTTTTCTTTCAGTTCTAATAATGCGGCTTTAAATAACATAACATGCTTGCGGACTTCATGCCCAGATCCAAATGCACTATCTAATTGTGAAATAATGAACCAAGAACCAGAATACGATGAAGAAGAGGCTTTTAGGGAAATAAATCAAGAATTGGAACAATTTGAGAATAAAGCTAAGCCAAACTTAAATGATACTGAGCCGGTTAACTTGGGAACTTCTGAAGAAATCAGGGAAACCAAGATAAGCATTCACACGGATGGGAAAACCTGGGATGCATTAATCCAACTTCTGTTTGAGTTCAAAGATGTGTTTGCTTGGTCGTACGATGACATTCCAGGGCTAAGTGTTGATTTGGTGGTTCATAAGTTGTTGATTTACCCCGATTGCTCTACGGTCCAGCAAAAGCAAAGAAAGTTTAAAACTGACATCAGTGACAAGATCAAAGAAAAAGTCACAAAACAGTTGAAAGCAGGGGTAATCCGAGTGGTTCGGTACACCACATGACTAGCTAATGTAGTCCCAGTTCCAAAGAAAGACGGGAAGACCCGGGTGTGTATGGATTATAGAGATTTAAACAAGGCAAGTCCCAAAGACAACTTCCCTTTTCCCAACATCCACATCCTTGTTAATAACTGCGCCAAACATGAGATACAGTCCTTCGTGGATTGTTACGCATGATATCACCAGGTGTTGATGGATGAAGAAGATGCCAAAAGGACAGCTTTTACCACACCCTGGGGTACATACTATTATAGAGTCATGCTGTTTGGTTTGAAGAATGCTGGGGCAACTAACATGAGGGCCATGATCGCCATTTTCTATGATATGATGCATCAAGAGATAGAGGTGTATGTGGACGATGTAATTATCAAGTCCAAAACCCAGGATGGCCATGTTTGAGACTTGAGAAAATTCTTCGAGCGGTTGCGCAAATATGATTTGAAGCTGAACCCAGCCAAATGTGCATTTGGAGTCCCATCGGGCAAACTTATGGGCTTTATAGTCAGCCGGAGAGGTATCGAGTTAGATCCAACAAAAATAAAATCTTTCCGGGACTTGCCTCCTCCGAGAATCAAGAAAGATGTGATGAGCTTGTCGGGCAGGTTAAACTATATAAGTCGGTTCATTGCTCAGTTGACATCCACATGTGAGCCCATATTCAAATTGCTGAAGAAAGATACAGCAGTCAAGTGACAGATGAATGTCAAGAAGCTTTTGATAAGATCAAGGAATATCTGTCAAATTCGCCAGTCTTGGTCCCACCAGAGCCAGGGAGGCCTCTTTTCTTGTACCTGACAGTCTTGGAAAATTCTTTCGGCTGTGTCCTCGGGCAACATCATGTAACCGAGAAGAAAGAACATACGATCTACTATCTGAGCAAGAATATTACCAGCTATGAAGCTAAGTATACTCTGCTGGAAAGAACCTGTTGTGCCTTAACTTGGGTCGCTCAGAAGTTGAGACATTATCTGCAAGCATACACCACTTACCTCATAACCAGGTTGGATCCTTTGAAATACATATTCCAGAAACCAATGCCCACAGGGAGATTGGCAAAATGGCAGATTTTGCTCACTGAATTTGTTATAGTCTATGTCACTCGCACGGCAATGAAAGCCCAAGCGTTGGCAGACCATTTGGCTGAAAACCCAGTTGATGAAGAATACCAACCTTTGAACACTTACTTACTGGATGAAGAAGTAAACTCAGTCGAGGCAATATCCGAGGATACTACTACTTGGAAGATTTTCTTTGATGGAGCGGTAAACACAAAAGATGTTGGAATTGGGGCAATCTTGATCTCACCCACTGTTCAGCACTATCCAGCCACAACTAGGCTTCAGTTTTTCTGCACAAACAACACTGCTGAGTATGAAGCTTGTATCATGGGTATGAACATGGCAATCGACCAGGACGTCAAAAAGTTGTTGATTTTGGGAGATCAAATTTGATTATCCGGCAAGACCAAGGAGAATGGGAAACCCGAGATGTTAAACTTATTCCCTATTGGTAACATATGGAAGATCTTAGCAAGCGGTTCAAGACAACAGAGTTCAGGTACATCCCTCATTGTCACAATGAACTAGCCGATGCACTCACCACTCTGGACTCGATGTTGCCCTACCCAGGCAATGCCCACATTGATCCCTTGGAAATCCAAATCAGGGAAAGGCACGATTACTGTAATACGGTTAAGGCAGAACCAAATACCCAGCCATGGTACCATGACATCAAAAGGTTTCTAAAAATGCAAGAATACCCCGAGCAAGCCAGTGGAGACCAAAAGAGAACCATTAGGCGCGGCATGCAAATGGTTTCTTCTTAAGTGGTGATGTCTTGTACAAAAGGACCCCAGATCTCAACTTGTTAAGATGTGTTGACGCCGAAGAGGCTGGAAGGATCATGCATAAAGTATATACAAGAGTGTGCGGACCCCACATGAACGGGTATGTTTTAGCAAAGAAAATCCTTCGAGCGGGCTATTACTGGATAACCATGGAAAATGACTGCTTCAGTTTTGTCCGTAAGTGCCATCAGTGTCAGGTGCACGGTGATTTGATCCATGCACCTCCCACAGAACTACATCCCATGTCAGCACCCTGGCCATTTGTCGCTTGTGGCATGGACATCATAGGGCAAATCGAGCCGAAAGCCTCAAATGGGCATAGATTCATACTGGTTTCCATTGACTACTTCATGAAGTGGGTTGAAGCCATCACTCTCAAATCAGTCACTAAGAAATCTGTGGTAGATTTTGTGCACTCCAATCTTATCTACCGTTTTGGCATTCGTGCAACTATTATCATGGATAATGCTGCAAACTTGAATAGTCATTTGATGGGAGAGATATGTGAACAATTCAAAATAACGCATAGGAACTCTACTTCTTATCGGCCCAAAGCCAATGGTGTTGTTGAAGCAGCAAACAAGAACATCAAGAAGATTTTGAGAAAGATGATTCAGAGCTCCAGGCAATGGCATGAAAAGTTGCCTTTCGCATTACTGGGATATCGCACCACGGTACGCACATCGGTAGGAGCAACCTCATACCTTTTGGTCTATGGAACTGAGGTTGTAATACCCGCGGAGGTGGAAATCCCTTATCTCCTGATCATCGTTGAAGCCGAGATTGAGGACAGTAAGTGGGTTAAGACTCGTCTAAAACAACTGACTTTAATTGATGAAAAGCAGATGGCCGCAGTCTGCCACGGGCAGTTGTACCAACAAAGAATGGCTCGTGCTTATAACAAGAAATTGTGGCCCAGGAATTTTTAAGTGGGACAACTTATGTTAAGGCGCATTCTTCCGCATCACCAGGAAGCAAAAAGAAAATTTGCTCCTAATTGGAAGGGCCCATACATCATTAGAAAGATATTGCTGAGAGGAGCATTGTATCTGGGCGATATAGAAGGAAATGATCTCGAAGCAGCTGTGAATGTAGATGCAGTGAAAAGGTACTATGTCTAGGCTTTCTACAGCAATGACTTTGTTCAATTGGGATGACGAAGGCTTTTATTCTTGTTATCCAAACACTATCAATCTTTCGCAAACCCTTTGAGTCGGTTACTCTTCCTTGTTACCCTCTTTGGAACCCGAAAGTACTACCAAAAAAAATGAGAAAATGAATGAAAAATGATAAAAAAGGGGAAAACAAAAAGAAAGAAAAACAAAAAAAAACAACAAAAAAAAAATGCTTCCTTGAACTACGTCTGACTTGATTCTAAAAGGATACGTAGGCAGCCTCTCTTCGGGGTTCAGTCACACCAAAACAAAAAGCCCAATTCCCCCAAAAGTGAAACTGGGGCAGATGATATAATGGCCCGGCAATGAGCCCACCAGAATGGTTCCAAAGTTGTAATTCCATCCAGATTCTTTTTACCCAAACCGTGTCCAAGTCTTTCTGATCAATTGGCAAAGTCATTGGAATCAGAAAACACCATTGTTGGAATCTAATACAGTCAAACTGAGAGAAATAAAATAAGAGTCTTATCAGTGAAAACCTACGGGCACCATAAGGCGACGGTGAGCAGAGAAATTGAAAATGAGAGAGTCCGTTTAGTGAAAACTTGTAAAGAGCACTATCGGGCGACGGTGAGAAGAGAAATGAGAGAGGTCGATTGGTGAAAACCTGCAAAGGGCGCCGTCGGTCAAAAAGAAACATTTCCCTCCACTGAAAGAGTCCTGGCAAGATTCTCTGGTTTTGAAACATGGGTCAATGAGTTTATGAGAAGTTGGAAAGTTTGTGCTGGTCGGGCATCCAGACCAAGACGCATGTCATGTCTATTTGAAGCCTGCATGCACCCCAGATAAGTCCTTCCCTTCTCCCCGAAAGGGACACTTCTCTTTAAATTCATTTTTTCTTCCCTGTTGTTTACTTTTTCCTTGAATCCCTTTCGGTCTAACTCTGTTCCCAAAACTAATACAAAGAAAAGGTGGAAACACTGCCTTTACAGGGCTCTACCTAACAAAAGCTAAAGAAAAGTACCCAACCTCAGCGGGTGCATCAAGTCGATCCCGACTGGCCATGATGGTTGATGCTCTGAAAGCAAAGTTATTGAAAAGGAAAAGAAAGTCAAGGACAAAGGTCCTAAAGGCAGAATAAAGTGAAAAGGTCGAAGCCCCACGCGGGCAAGTCGTCATGAAAAACTTAAAAGTTGAGCCCTTCGGTTTGAGAGAGAGATTAATCTTCAAAACCAACAAGCAGCAGAGGTTCTCAACAGAAGTTAGGCCGAGATCAGGCAATTGAGATGATCAAGGCCAGAAAACCAACCACCGTTTCAAACTAACAATTTTTTTTGTTTGAAATTTGGAAACAGGTGCAATTCAAGCAACCGTGCAAGAAGCAGGTTCAACCAAAAGGGAAAAGAAATGTGCAAGTGCTGAAACAGCTTTGCAGCAGGGAACCGACCAATAAGGAAGTTTTCCCAAATTCTTTCTTGCATTTTCTACTAAAAAATGAAATGAAGAATGTTGATTAAAAAAAATTAAAAAAAAAGGGAGAAAAATTCAAAATCATGGTAGCATAGGGCCCCATTCCCTAGATATCTCGGCATAACTCGTGGACCTCCCCGGCATAACCCGATGACCTTTTCCTTTCGCTCCTTGACATAACCCAAGGACCTTTTTTTCCTTTTATCCCAGCATAACCCATGGACCTCCCTGGCATAACCCAAGGAGCTTTTTTCTTTTAATCCCGGCATAACACGTGGACCTCCCTGGCATAACCCAAGGAGCTTTTTCTTCTATCCTGGCATAACCCGTGGACCTCCCTGGCATAACCCAAGGACTTTTTTCTTTTAATCCCGGCATAACCCGTGGACCTCCCTGGCATAACCTAAGGACCTTTTTTCTTTTATCCAGGTATAACCCGTGGACCTCCCTGGCATAACCCAAGGACTTTTTCTTTTATCCCGGCATAACCCGTGGACCTCCCTGGCATAACCCAAGGACTTTTTTCTTTTAATCCCGGCATAACCCCGTGGACCTCCCCGGCATAACCCGAGGACCTTTTTCTTTAATCCCGGCATAACCCGTGGACCTCCCCGGCATAACCCAAGGACCTTTTTCTTTAATCACGGCATAACCCGTGGAACTCCCTGGCATAACCCAAGGACCTTTTTCTTTTATCCCGGCATAACCCGTGGACCTCCCTGGCATAACCCAAGGACTTTTTCTTTTATCCCGACATAACCCATGGACCTCCCTGACATAACCCAAGGACTTTTTTCTTTTAATCCCGGCATAACCCCATGGGCCTCCCCGGCATAACCCGAGGACCTTTTTCTTTAATCCCGGCATAACCCGTGGACCTCCCTGGCATAACCCAAGGAGCTTTTTTCTATTCTCCCGGCATAACCCGTGGATCTCCCTGGCATAACCCAAGGATCTTTTTCTTTTATCACGGCATAACACATGGACCTCCCTGGCATAACCCAAGGAGCTTTTTTCTATTCTCCCGGCATAACCCGTGGATCTCCCTGGCATAACCCAAGGATCTTTTTCTTTTATCACGGCATAACACATGGACCTCCCTGGCATAACCCAAGGAGCTTTTTTCTATTCTCCCGGCATAACCCGTGGATCTCCCTGGCATAACCCAATGACCTCTTTTCTTTTATCCCGGCATAACCCGTGGACCTCCCTGGCATAACCCAAGGATTTTTTTCTTTTATCCCGGCATAACCCGTGGACCTCCCCGGCATAACCCAAGGATCTTTTTCTTTAATCCTTGCATAACCCGTGGACCTCCCTAGCATATCCCAAGGACTTTTTTTCCTTTCTCCCGGCATAACCAGTGGACCTCCCCGGCATAACCCAGGGACCTTTTCCTTTTCTCCTAGCATAACCTGTGGACTTCTCCGGCATAACCCGAGGACCCTTTTCTTTTCCGGCAAAACTCGATCAACTTTCCAACATAACCTGTAAATTCTTCCAATTTAGGGTTTCACTCCCTAATCCCAAGGATACACAATCCTGACTTTTATTGCTCTCAATAAAGAAATAGCTTAGATTTGTGTCGCAAGTAACTCACGAAATTTTCCTAGTGAAAACTGGGGCAGAAAATTTTGTTTGTTTGTTTGTTTATTTTGGTGTCTGAATAGGTTTTACCTCAAGGCACAAGGTTCGAGATGACCAAAAGAATGAGTCTCATTCCAGAATAAACTAAAAGAAGAAAAGAACAAAAAAGAAGTGAATTCAAAGTGCTGAAACAAACAAAGATGCGGACTGCTCAAAATTTGATTAAAGTCACAAGCTTTGCATGTCTCACTTTGATCCAATGCTAAATAAAGAACCAGCACCTACAGCTTGCGAGCATCAAGATTCAGTTCGGGTCCACAGCAAAATCAGCTAAGACTCAAGATCAAGCTTCAAGAGATTTATAGATAGGAATCTTGTAACTCATAGTTGATAGGCATAGCTAGCTTAGCTTTGATTTTTTTTTTGGTGTAATAAGGAGGTCAGCAAGTAGTAGCAATGGCAGCAGCAGTGAAATCACAGCTCCCGGTAGTCTCAGCTACTAAAACTTCGAGAACTACAGTGACCTGATTCCTTTACAGCCAAGGATATGTAGGCAACCTCTGAAGCAAGGTTCGGTCAGACATTTTTCAAAAATGCTTCTCATGGAGTGCCAAGCAGGCAAAAATCCCTCATCGTTGCTCATTTTATCTTTGCCCGAAAACCCTTCGTGTCTTCGAGCAAAGAGGGGCAGCTGTGAGCACGTAATTTTTGCCTCGCGTGAATTACTCCTACACGATTCTTAAAATTAGGATTTTTCCTTTAATTATTTGATTTTTTAGGAATTAATTGCATAATTTTTTGTGTTTGTTCGCATTTTTTTGTGCATGTTTAATTTACATCATTCATAAAAAAATTACAAAAATAGTGCATTTGCATTTAGGACCTAATTTTCTACTTTTTAGAATAATTATTTAATTAATGAAAGAAAATACCAAAAATAGCTCTTTTTGCATTTTACCTTTTAACTTTCGAATTTATCATAGTTTTCATTTTAAATTAGGACTTAATTAATTTTTGAGAAAGCAATTAGCTAGTTTTTGGATTTAAATTAGGTCTTTTTATTTTTATTTTTATTTAACAAAAATCTAAAAAGAAAAGGAGGAAGGAAAAGAAAAGGAAATAAAAGAAATTGAAGGTCTTAATAAAAAGGAATTTTTATCTTCTATACCAAAGGTTAACACCTTATTTATTTTAAATAAATACCATTTAAAAAAATTATATTCTATAGATACCTTTTAAGGTTTATAACAAAATATTTAATTTTGGTCACCTCCTAGCCCTAAGCCACTAAATACGCTAATCAGTTACAATATTTTCTTTCTCTCTCTACTTTGATACATCCCATTATCTTCCCCCATCCCATTAAAATTTTCGATTCTCTTCCTCTTCTCTGTCTAGTTCGCTTGCGATTTCTCCACCGTCGATATCCTCCATTATAGTAGTAGAATTGTTAGAGTATAGTTGCAGTCGCCATGACGTTGAGGACGGAATTAACTGGGTCAGCAAGGGAAGCAGCCATAGCGAGGCAAGTGGTACTGCTTGAACTGCACCACAAGCACTCATCGATCTCCGATCTCAAGATTTTGTTTTGGACTTTGCTCCACTCTATTCTTGATTTGATGATGAAATTGGATTGAATTGGGGGTTATGGTTTGTGGGGTTGTCTTTTCTTAGATTATGATTTTCGGGTGATGTTTTTGACATGAATGAAAAGGCGGTGAAACGAGGACCACTGTCCGATTTGTATGGTCATGTTCTCTTATTCATCATCTGGGATTTTTGGGCCCTGCAGCTGTCATTGAAATGAATAAGCCCTTAACCCTTAATAAGAAGGAGTTTTTACCTCCTATATATCAATGTATTTTTAACGTATCATGTACATTTATATATTTCATTGTATTCATTGTCTTTGTTTTCATTGTAATTCAATGTATCTCGTTGTATTTCATGTATTTCATTATATTCACTATATTTTTTCTCAATTTATTTCAATGTATCCCCCTGTATTCTATGTATTTCATTGTATTCACTGTCTCGCTATATACCATGAATGTATTCATAAGTTTTTTTAAATTAATATAATTTATGTATTCAGATGTATTATTTAATTTCTCTGAAGATTGCTATGTTTTTGGGGTATTTTCCGATTGAGAATCTTTTTTATAACTGAAAATACAAAATTTGTGTGTTATAATTGAGTTTGTTGAGTTATTTTATTATGTTAATTGATTCACTTTATGTTTTAAAAATAGTGTAATCCCCTATTTTACGTTGTGAATACAACTGAAAACAATAATTTGTCCAGCTGTAATCTCATGTTTCACTCCATGAATACAGTCGAATACGACAACTGATTAGCTGGACTTCCCTAATTCACGCCTATTTTTGCTACTGTATTCATGAATACAATAGCTTAAATACATCTTACAACCACATAAAAGGTACCTATAATCCGTAATATAGCAAATTGTATCTATAGATAGCTAATTATTATTAAAAGATAGTGCTTTATGAAAATTTCTCTAATAAAAATGCCCAATTTTTAGGCCAACCCATTTCAAAAAACCATGCCCAAACCCCTAAACCCGTCCAAAACCCCTCAAATCCTAGCCCAGGCCGGCGTATGACCCGGTTCGGTCCCCACACCCCACCAAACGACCCTGTTTCACTCCCTTTCCATCGTGACCGTTGGATCTCATCAATCCAACGGTCCTGGACTAATAAGGGCCTCACATATTAGTGTCCAAATAACCTCGTACCCTGTACTTCGACCCCTACCACCCCCACTCGTCTCTCTCAGAGAACAATCCCCTCCCCTGTAAAGCCGCCCTAAGACACCGTCTTCAACAGCTATAAATCGCCTACGGCGGCGGCGAGTCCCCAAACCACCCCAAAATTGCACCAAAGCAACACCTCCTCCCCCTCATACCCATGCCACTACTAGCTCCCCTTGAATCTCACTGAAAACCCCCAAAAATCCAAACCCTAGAGCGCCGCCATGATTCTCCACCGCCCTCCGGTGGCGGAGCCACCTCCCAAATAGCCCCAAATTAACATCCTAGAATTTCATCCCTGTCCTCATTCCAAATACCAGTTTCATTCCCCTCAAATCACTCCTAAATCCTTTGAATCTTAGATCGAAGAATTGAACCCTAATTTCAAAAGTTCTAGACTCCAGTTTTGGTTTGAAGATTTTGGTTTATTGTGATGCTATTTGTGTGTTCTTATCAAGAACACACGATTAATATCATAGACAACCAAAAATCCGTGAAGTTGAAAGATTCAGACACCATTCCTCAAGTATTCAACTTCTAGTAGGTATTTTCTTTTCTTATTTTCGGTTTATTTTAGCTCTCATCTTCTTTCTTTGTTTATCTGTTTCTTCTCTTCTTCTTGATTCCTTTTTAAATTATTCCAAAGTCATTTGTATGAGTAATTCTGACTTTTCATTTTTTTATTATTATTAGTATAGTTAGACTGTAATTCAGCTAATTTGTATTTGTTAGTTGGGTAAAAGGTCACTTAGGTTAAATTTTAAAATTGTTAGAACATGGCAGCATGTATTACTTGGGCTTGCAATTTGTTAAGTGCTAATTGGGTCCATTTGGTTGTCTGATCCTGTGGGTTGGGTTTTGGTTAAGTTCATACTCACTTTGGGTTAGAACAGTTGGGTCGAAGTTGACCCATGACCCTAGGTCCTGAGGGTAAAAACATGGTCTTAAAGGGGTATTTGGGGTAGTTTAATCAGAGGATCTTTCCCTAACCACCTGAGAAACCCCTAGAAAATTCTAGCAAGGGCTGATAATTAAATTTTAGAGGATAACTTGAAAAACAAGTCATAAAATCAGGGACCTAAGGGATAAAATAAAATCTGAAGGGTTGCCCTACTTGCTTGCCTATAAAGGCATTGCATTCTTGCCTTGCAAGGTAGAGACGAGAGACCCAATATAGACCCTAGAATTCCAAGAGCTGAAAAAATCAGAAAAATATCAAGCGACTAAAAACAGCTAAGAAAACACTGTTTCATTGAAAATTGGTGATCCTTTAGGCTCCTACTTCTGAAATCATTTCTGGACAATTGAGGGTTAAAATGGCTTGATTTTGGTTGGTTTGCAAGGGCTTTTTAGTTCAATTTTGGGTTGTCCTTTGTTTGCTGAACACTGTTTGAGATTACTATTGGTTCGAAATTGCTTCAAAGCTGGTTTTCCTTTGTTTATTTTTGGGCTAACTCTGCTGCTGACTCCTGTTCTTGTTGTTGCTCACTACTGATTTGCTAGTTCCTCCTTTATTTTGCTTTCCAGGTACACTCTTTTAAGCTTGGTTTGATGTAAATGTTGTAGTGAAGATGGAAATGAAAGTTGGAAGCATAGTAATAGATTTGATGTTATCTTATTTACATTTCCTTCATGTTTGTTGTACTATGGTCTTTTGAAATATTCTAAGTTTTGGTACTGCTATTTGATGAGATAAACTCATGTGTTCGTAATTAATTTGGGTTGTAGGACTTTTATTTTGGGAGGATTCAATTGTATTTGTTGAATCCTCGACTTGTAAGGTTCTAGATGAGTTAGAAGGCAATATGTGTGAAAGTATTGAAATAGTGATGGCATTATTTTGTTTACAGCATCCAAATTTGCCATAGATCTGATTATCAGCATTTAGAAGAAAGTTCATGTGTAATTTGTGTTGGTAATACGCATGACTGTCTAGTTAGTGTTTGTTTTTAGCAATTTTCCAAGTCGTAACATCTGAATGAACATCGTGTGAGTATTTTAAGCATGACAGGTGATTTGAATTAGTCACCATTGTAATACCGATTAATATTTCCCAAAGGCTAGCTGTTGATAATTTGGGTCTTTGGCCGTCAAGTGTTAATTTCCAGAAGTTGCTAATGTTTCTTTCCATTATAGTTCTGAAGATTAACGTGGCATGACATTTGTTTGTAAAGAATTTAAAATTTGCATGTTATTCAGTGTTGAAAGTAGGATACTGCTTATGTTTTAGAATCATTAGCATTTCATTAATGGCTTGACCGTTCATGAACAAATCAGTGTTTTTTTTGGGCCTTCAGGGATTGGATCCCTGGGCCAGGTCTTCGCTGCTTTCCTTTTATCCAGGACTGGGCCTGATTTGGGCCCAAAGCTTTGAAAGTCCTGGATCATTGCTTTTCTTTTGTTTTAATGGTTTTAAAAATTGAAATGTGAGTATTTGGCCTTCCAAGCTAAGTGGTGGACTCGAGCTAAGGACCTCTTCAAATTGAAATTATTCTTGTTCGAATCTGGGATTGATCTTGGGGCCCAAACTTGTCGTCCATGTTTTTCTTTATTATTGGGTCGTTGGCTTATTTGTCTTGGGCCTAGCCCCCCTTTGATTAAAATAATTGATTCTTTCCCATGTAAGCCCTTAATTAATTAATTAGAACTTCAATTCTATTTAGCATTAATTACTTAAGTCCCTTAATTAGAATGGAGGCGGGCCATAATAGATAATAATAGTTCATGGCTCTCCCGAATTTTAGTTAGGACATCCTTTAAAAAATGAAGTTGAGGTGTGTCGCGCCAAATAAAATCACAAATGTGTGGCCCTTGAATAATTATTCTTTTAAAAATATTTAGAATTCGAGGCGTGCCATTTAGTGAATTTTCATGGCCCTCGCAAAGTTAACAACGCGTTAGTTGCCTTAGGCGTGTTATTTAATAATACTACCTTCCTAAACTCGGGTGTGCATTTCATGTGACCCAAATCCAAATCCTAAAACGTTGAATAGAATGTGTTTCGGATTGCGGGTGCATTTCATGTGACGTTCAATCTTCTTTAAAATTAATTAAAAAGCGATAAATAATTTAAAATTGCACTATAGGTTTGAACATGTATTAAAATCAGATAATAGGCCAACTGTAATGGTTTAAGCGTCCGTGCTAGAACCACGGAATCCGGGGGTGCCTAACACCTTCCCCCGGATTAACAGAATTCCTTAGTCAGAATTTCTGGTTCGCAAACTTCACAAGGAAAGTCAAAATTTTCCTCGATTTGGGATTCAAAATAAATCGGTGACTTGGGACACCAAATAAACTTTCCCAAGTGGCGACTATGATAAATAAATAATCCCATTTCGAATAATGTCACTTAAAGTGAAAAAACTCCCTTCTATACTATCCTTCGGGGTGGTGTGTAAAAAAGGAGGTGTGATATCCTCGAGGCGACCCGCAACCAGAATAGTCTTTCTCTCAGGATTCTATTTATTTTTATCCAATTGTATTCCGGACAGTTGTTGTACTTTATTCGATTTTTCTTAGATGTTGCTCATGAACTTCTGACACCGGGTTATGGGATGGTTATGAAGTATTTTGTATTAACTGTTTATCATTTAAAATTAATTTGAGACAATTATCTTTTAAATTGATAAATTTAAAGGAAAATTCTAGATTTCAAAAGTATTAAAACGAGAATTTGATTAATTACTTTGGTTGGCTTGCCTGACAATGGTGTCCGGACCCATCACGACCCTTAGTAGATTTTGGGTCGTGACACTAAGCATGAATGGCATGTAGAAAATGATAGATTCAGAACAAGGAGCAACAATCTATATATATATATATATATATATATATATATATATATATATATATATATATATATATATATATATATATATATATAAAAGA
>MU743735.1:78049-108501 GCA_026770625.1 Nicotiana glauca | reverse complement strand
ATATATATATATATATATATATATATATATATATATATATATATATATATATATATATCAAATTAAGTTGTGTCAGGCAATAACTTACATTTCAATGTTTTTAAATACTGTAAATCATGGTAAATTCCACATAAATATCATGCGCACATTATACCAAAGTCGTACGGTCCGATCCAACATAATAATAATCGTGCACTGCCAGAGGGTCAAATGGAACGAACTATAGATGCATCTATTTCTACCGAGGTGATCGGCCCGATCCACATATAGCAATTATTATCAAGAAGGCACAAAAAAGCGCATTTATAGTCAAATAAGTTCATACAAGTTCTCAAGTAAGTGCGTACATTATTTCAATCCCTACCATGTCCTAAGAGACCTCAGTAGCAAGCAAGAATGTAAGCAATAACAAATATGGCATGATAGAGGCCCTAAACTACCCGGACAATTAGCATAATAGTAGCTACGCACGGACTCTCGTCACCGCGTACGTATATAGCCCCCACATGCAATCACATACATTTATTTAATTCACCTTGGGGGTTTATTTCCTTCTTACGAGGTTAGAAAGGAGACTCACCTTTCTCCAAAGCTTACTTCCAATAACAACAACGCGCTCAAGCCCTAAGTTCAGAGCCGAACAATCCAAACTAATCAAACGGAGTAAGAACTATTCAATACAAGCTCAAAAGTTACATATTCTAATTATTAAAGCAAATTTTCCAATCCTAAACACAAGTTTCCTAAAATCCATCCTTGGGCCCACGTTCCCGGATTCTGCAAATTCTCGAGGGAAGTTGTTAGCCGTAATCTAAGGATTAAGAATATATGATTTTTACTTCATTTCATAACAAATTTCATGGTAAAATCTTGTTTTTATCAAACCCTAGGTTTTACTCAAATCCCATGATTTCTACAAATCTTAGGTGTTAATCTACCCAAGAACTAAGTATTAAACTCACATTAAGTAGGAGTAACTTACCTCACAATGGCTAGGTTGGAATACCCTCTTGGAAGCTCCCAAATCGCCCAAACAATGAGTGAAATGTGTCAAAAATGACACATTCCCGTATTAAATGAAGGCACTACCTTCAGTGATTTCCGCACCCGCGGTTAGGTGCATCTGCGGTCTCGCTTCTGCGAGGAAGTGTCCACATCTGCGAACTTTCCTTGGGCTGGCTGGGGCCGCTTCTGCGGTCCCGCTCCTGCAAAAAAGGAGTCGCGTCTGCGGTTTCTGGGCTCCCTCCCTGGGGCTGTATTTGTGATGGGTGGACCGCACCTGCGACTGTTCAACCGCAGGTGCGGTTATGACAGCAAATTGTAGCTTCAGCTCTTTCCCAAGTTTTCTAACTTAACTCGAGCGTCGTCCGATTGATGCTCGGTGCCCCTGGGTCCCGCCCGAACATACCGACAAGTTTGGAATCATGAAATAGACTTGCTCGAATCCTCAGAATGCCCGAAATAATGCTATCATCCCCTAAAACCAATTGGATCAAATTTATGAACTTCAAGTTCTTCAATTCACATCTAATGCGACGAAACACACTTATACTACTCGGATTGACACTAAATTTTGCAACCAAGTCTTAAATGATAATACAAAACTATTCCCGATCTCGAAATTCCGTTTGAACCTCGATAACATAAAAAACCTGCTCCAAACCAAATATTTAAGAACTTAGAAATCCTTAAGGTATCAACTTTCACTATTACGCACCAAAATACTCCCAGGTCATACAAAACTCGATCTGGGCATATGCCCAAGTCTGAAATCATCATAAGAACCTATAAGATTATGAGATCGTTAGCTCAAAATATTGATCGATGTCAAACTTGGCATTTTAAGCCAACCGTAAGGAACCAAGTGTTTCGATTTCAACTCAAACTCATCCCAATTCTATGACGACCCAAAGGGTCATTACCTATTTCCTTATCCACTTCGTGCTTCCGAGGTCTTGAAAACCTCATTTTTACTTGCTTCGATTTGCGTGCGCAGTACGAGCATATAGCCGGAAGGCTTAAATATAAATTCTGTGTGAAAAATGATGAATTTTGATATTAATATGATTAAACTTGACTTTGGTCAATATTTTGGGTAAACGGACCCGGACCCAAGATTGGACGGTCTCGGAAGGTCAGTAGAAAAATATGGGACTCGGGCATGTGCCCAGAGTCGAATTCCGAGGTCTAGAGGCCGAGGAAAGAATTTTTCTGTGAAATTGTTTTTTTGAAATTATTAAGGAAAAGGGAAATAAAAATTGATTAAAAGACTTTGGTATCGGGCTCGTATTTTGGTTTCGACGCCCAGTATAAGTCTCATATATTGTTTAAGCGCTTTCTGTAAAATTTGGTTGAAATCGGACGTCGTTTGACGTGTTTCGGACTTGAAATGGAAATTTTATGTTTTATGAAAACTTGGAAGGAATTATGAATTTTGAGGTTTAATTCATTTATTTTGGCGATTTGATCGCACGAGTAAGTCTGTATGATATTTTTGAGATTGTATGCATATTTGGTTTGGAGCCCTGAGGGCTCGGGTGAGCTTTGGATAGGCCACGCATTGCATTTTTGAACTTGAAAAGATCTGGTATTCTGGCTTCTGTGATTTTCGCAAATGCGAAGATGGGACTCGCAATTGCGAGCTCGCAAATGCAAGCTTCGAGTCACAATTGCGAAGTCTGGGGATTTGGCTTGGGATTGCAAATGCGATCCATTTGTTCGCAAATGCGAAATAAGGGAGGCTCACCTGTTGATCGCAAATGCGATCGTTTAACTCTCTTTTCCCAAAACTGGGCAGTCGCAAATGTGATTTGCATGGTCGCAAATGCGAACCCTGTATAGTTGAGGGGAGTTCGCAAATGCGAACTAAGGTTCGCAATTCCCATATCCGAGGCCCAGCAAATTTTATACTTAGTCAAATTTTCATCACTTTTCACCATTCTTTCAAAACCTAAACACCATAGGCGATTTTTCAAGAGCAAACTTCATCCCAAATCACTTGTAAGTTGATTTTTACTCAATTCTTTCAATCTTTAACATCATTAAACATGTTTTCCACTTTAAATCAAGGATTTTCATGGGTGAAATTGGGGTATTTAGGTAGAACGTAGGTTTTCTAGAAATTAGAGAGTTGGACCTCGATTTGAGGTCCGATCAAAACAAATTACATATTTGAATTCGTGGGGGAATGGGTAATCGGGTTTTGGTCCGAACCTCGGGTTTTGACCACGTGGGCCCGGGGGCGATTTTGGAATTTTTGAAAAAACTTGGGAAATTCATTCTTATGCATTCAAATTGATTCATATCGTGTTTATTAAAGTAATTGAGCAATTTGTGATTAGATTCGAGCGAATTGGAGGTGGAACCGCGAGGTAAAGCGATAGTTGAGGATTAAGTGGATTTCAAGGCTTTGAGGTAAGTGTTTGGTTTAACCCTAGCTTGAGGGAATAGGAGTTGAGTCTTGTTGCTAATTGCTATGTGATCAAGTACGATGTATAGGCATGGTGACGAGTATCTATACATCGGTGTCTAGCATGACCGTGAGTCCTTATAAGGTGATTATCATGAATTAGTTGTGAATTCCGTGCTTATTGGAGGGTTTTATATGTTGTGAATAATATGTGAACGGTGATATGATTAATTAATACCTAGAAGCATTGGCTCGAATTGTGATACAAATATTGAAAGTATATGAAATGACTTGATTCCATGGAGCGTTGGCTCAAAATGGTAGAGTGGACTGTAACATGAGAAAAGTAATAAAGAGAAAGCGTTGTTGATTATTCCCTAGTCGGGACGTGTGGTTGAACTTGGATTCTCTCACTTGCCGAGATTTCGTCAAATATTTGCTTACTTTTATGCCCCTAATTGTGACTGTTGTTTGGGAAGTTAAACTGTTGAATGATATGGATCGGGTTGCGCGCCGCAACAATGATATTGAGAATCGGGTTGCACGCCGCAATAATAACATATGAGGATCAGGTTGCGCGCCGTAACAATGATACATGATAAATGATATGGGTCGGGTTGCACGCCGCAACAGTGGTATTTGTGTATCGGGTTGCACGCCACAACAATGGTATTTCTAGATCGGGTTGCACGCCGCAACAATGGTAATTATGGATCGGGTTGCACGCCGCAACAGTTATTGATACCATGTGTTTATATTGAGTATGGATTCCTTGTTCATTGTGAATCTAAGCTGCTTTAGTTTGTTTCTCGAGATTACTGTTACTATTGTTATCTCCCCATAGCATGTTTACCCGCTCCCATGTTGTTAGGTGTTTGGTATTTCGTTTCTGTTGTATATTTATAACTGCCGGGTTTATGTGGTGTCCGGTCTAGCCTCGTCACTACTTTACCGGTGTTAGGCTAGATACTTACCAGCACATGGGGTCAGTTGTGCTGATGCTACACTTCTGTGCATTTTTGTACAGGTTCAAGTTTTGAGGAGCAGCAGCAGCAGCATTAGTACGGGAGCAGGCTTCCATTCTACGAGACCGAGGTAGCCTTGCAGGCGTCCGCAAGCCCGCGTCTCCTCCTTATTTTCTCTTTTAGACTGTTGCCTCCTTGTTTCGGGACAAACAGCTTTTATGTTTCTTTCAGACCTTTGTATTTAGTATATTCTTAGTGGTTCGTGAGTAATGTGACACCAAATCTTGGGTAGAGGCTATTATTGACTATTTCGTGTTTGATTCAGACTTATAAATTAGACTTTCGCTATTATTATTATCATTATTATTACTGAATTATGTATTTATTACTGATGCTATAAATTATTGACAGATATGTTTATTAATAAAAAGGTAAATAAGTGGCTTGCCTAGCTACCACGTGTAGGCGCCATCACGATCCCGATGGTAGGAAATCCAGGTCGTGACAAGTTGGTATCAGAGCACTAGGTTACATAGGTCTCACAACTCACGGACAAACTTAGTAGAGTCTGAGGGGTCGGTAAGGAGACGTCTGTACTCGCTCCCCAGGGGCTACTGAGTTAGGAAAAATCTCTCATTTGTTCTTTCTTGTCGTGCGATTTGGTTTCTCAATGCTGATTGAATTTCTACTCTGTTCTTTCGCGGATGGCGAGAACACGCACTTCCTCATCCACCGATCAGCAGTCCGAGCCCCAAGCAGCTCTCGCTAGGGGCAGAGGACGTGGCCATGCTAGGGGCCGAGGTAGGGGCAGAGCCCAGCCACCAGTAGCAGCACCAGTGGCGGAGCCTCAGGTTGACCTTGACGAGGAGGTTTCGGCCCCAGCCCAGATAGTTCCGGTGGGCCCAGCTCAGGTCCCAGAGGGGTTTATTGCTACCCCAGTTCTTCAGGACACCTTGGTCCGGTTGGTTGGCCTCATGGAGAGTGTCACCCGAGCAGGATTGCTTTCTGTAGCACCAGCCACTTCCCAGGCTGGAAGAGGAGCCTAAACTCATGCAGCACGTACTCCGGAGCAGGTAGCTCCCCAGACTCAGATTCCACCGGTTCAGCCAGCTGCGGCAGTTCAGCCGGGGTAGTTGCACAGGCCGGTGATGGAGCGGCTATAACCGCAGATGCTTTGTGGAGGCTGGACAGGTTCACCAAGCTCTTCACTACTACATTCAGCGGAGCTTCTTCTAAGGACCCCCAGGATTTCTTATATAGCTGCCATGAGGCTCTTCGGAACATGGGCATTGTGGAGTCTAATGGAGTTGATTTTACGGCTTTTCGTCTATCTGGATCTGCCAAGACTTGGTGGAGGGATTACTGTTTAGCCAGACCAGCAGGGTCGCTGCCTTTGACTTGGGATCAGTTTTCAGAGTTGTTTCTAGAAAAGTTTCTTCCCGTTACTTAGAGGGATGCTTACCAGAGGCAGTTTGAGCGCCTCCAGCAAGGGTCTATGACGGTCACCCAATATGAGACCTGGTTTATCGATCTAGCTCGCCATGCCCTCGTCATACTCCCCACTGAGAGGGAGAGGGTGAGGAGATTTATTGATGGTTTGATCCAGCCTATTCGTCTTCAGATGGCCAGAGAGGCAGGTAGTGACATTACCTTTCAGGAGGCAGCCAATGTGGCCCGGAGGATCGAGATGGTTCTGCCACAGGGGGTGGTCATAGGACAGATAAGAGACCCCATCACCCAGGTCAATTCAGTGGTGCCTCATCTGGAGGCAGGGATTCTTATGATAGGGGTCAGCCTTACAGGCCCTTTCAGTCAGCCCTCCAAGTTTCGCAGGGTGCCCTAGGTGATCGTGGTTTTCGTGGGCATTATTCCAATCAGCAGTCACTTAGTGCACCGACTCTTTAGAGTTTTCGTGGAGGTCATTCGGGTCATCAGGGCCAGTCTCATCGTACAGAGGGATGCTATGAGTGTGGTGAGTATGGTCACATCAGGAGAGCTTGCCTGAGATTGAGGGGTACACAGTCACAATAGCAAGGTCCTCGCCCCATGATTCAGGAACCAGGTGACCCAGCCTGCCCAGCCAACCAGGGGCGGGGGTAGGGATCATAGATGTGGAGGTCGAGATCGTAGAGGTAGAGGCTGGACCGCCAAAGGTAGGGGTCAGCCGGTAGCCGACCGTCCCAGAGACATGGTTCAGGGAGGTGGAGCTGAGCCCCGATTTTATGATTTGCCAACCAGACCAGAGCTCGAGTCGTCAGACGCCTTTATTACAGGTACTATTCTGGTTTGTGATAGAGATGGGTCAGTGCTATTTGACCCTGGGTCTACATATTCATATGTGTCATCCTATTTTGCACCCTATCTGGCTATGTCTAGTTATGCTTTGGACACTCCTGTTTATGTATCTATACTGGTGGGTGACTCCAGTAGTAGTCGACCGGGTGTATCGTTCCTGTGTGGTTATGTTTGAGGGTCTTGAGACTCGTGTTGATTTATTGCTTTTAGATATGGTGGATTTAGACGTTATATTTAGGGATGGATTGGTTGTCCCCGTATCATGCTATCTTGGATTGTCACGCCAAGACCGTGACCTTGGCTTTGCCAGAATTGCCCAACTAGAGTGGAGAAGGACCCCAAGTCATGCCACCCGTAGTGTTATTTCATATGTTAAGGCTCGACGCATGGTCGAGAAGGGGTTTTTAGCTTATCTGGCGTATGTTCGCAACTCCAGCGCAGAGGTTCCTTCTATTGACTCGGTTCCTATTGTTCGAGAGCTCCCCGAGGTTTTCCCTTCAGACCTGCCGGGTATGCCGCCCGACAGGAATATTGATTTCTGTATTGATCTGGCTCCGGGCACGCAGCCCATTTCTATTCCGCCGTATCGCATGGCCCCGCCAGAGTTGAAGGATTTAAAGGACCAATTGTAGGATTTACTATAGAAGGGTTTTATTAGGCCTAGTGTTTCTCTTTGGGGTGCGCCGGTGTTATTTGTGAAGAAGAAGGATGGTTCGATGCGGATGTGTATTGATTACCGGTAATTGAACAAAGTGACGATAAAGAATAAGTATCCACTGCCGAGGATTGATGATTTGTTTGACCAGCTTCAGGGANTTCAGGCCATATCTAGACTTATTCGTGATAGTCTTTATTGATGATATTCTGGTGTACTCCCGTAGCCAGGAAGAGCACGAGCAGCACCTCAGAGTGGCTCTTCATACTCTGAAGGATCGTCAGTTATATGTTAAGTTTTCAAAGTGCGAGCTTTGGTTGAGTTCGGTTGGATTTCTGGGTCATATTATATCAGCAGCGGGTATTCAGGTGGACCCGAAGAAGATTGAGGCAATCAAGAATTGGCCTCGACCAGCTTCAGCGACCGATATTCGGAGTTTCTTGGGGTTAGCAGGTTATTACCGTCGGTTCATAGAGGGATTTTCGTCTATTGCAGCCCCGATGACCAGATTGACCTAGAAGGGCGCCCAGTTTAGATGGTCAGATGAGTGTGAGGTGAGCTTTCAGAAGCTCAAGATAGCTCTGACCATGGTACCGGTGTTGGTTTTGCCCACGGGTTCAGGGCCTTACACAGTTTATTGTGATGCTTCCCGTATCGGGCTTGGTGCAGTATTGATGCAGGATGGCAAAGTCATTGCCTATGCTTCGAGACAGTTGAAGATCCAGAAGAATAATTATCTGGTTCACGATCTAGAGTTGGCAGCTATTGTTCATGCTTTGAAGAATTGGAGGCATTATCTATATGGCGTGACGTGTGAGGTGTACACGGATCACAAGAGCCTTCAGTACCTGTTCAAGTAGAAGGAGTTGAATGTGAGGTAGCGAAGGTGGTTAGAGTTGTTGAAAGATTATGATGTTACTATCTTGTATCACCCGGGTAAGGCTAATATGGTGGCCGATGCATTGAGTAGGAAGTCCGCCAGCATGGGTAGTCTTACTTATATTCCGACCAGCCAGAGATCGCTTGCTTTAGATTTTCAGGCTTTGGCCAATCGATTGGTGAGATTAGATATTTCTGATCCTAGAAGAGTATTAGCTTGCACGGTCGCTCGTTCTTCTCTATTGGAGCGTATTCGCGATCGGCAGTTTGATGATCCCATTTGTGTATCCTGAGAGATACGGTACAGTGTGGGGGTTCCACGAAGGTGACCTTAGATGATGATGGTGTTTTGAGATTGCAGGGGCGAGTTTGTGTGCCCAATGTTGATGTGATTCGAGAGTTGATCTTAGCAGGGCCCATAGTTCTCGGTATTCTATTCACCCGGGTGAAGCGAATATGTATCAGGACTTGCGGCAGCATTATTGGTGGCGTAGGATGAAGAAGGATATTGTTGCGTATGTGGCTCGGTGTCTGAACTATCAGCAGGTCAAATATGAGCATCAGAGGCCCGGTGGTTTGTTTCAGAGGATTGATCTCCCCGAGTGGAAGTAGGAAAGGATTACCATGGATTACGTTACTGGACTTCCGTTGACTCGGAAGAAGTTTGATGCTATTTGGGTCATTGTTGATAGGCTGACCAAGTCGGCGCATTTCATTCCAGTAGCAATCTCCTGTTCATCCGAAAGGTTAGCTGAGATTTATATCCGGGAGATTGTCCGCCTTCATGGTGTGCCGGTATCCATCATTTTGGACCGGGGTACGCAGTTTACCCCGCGCTTCTGGAGAGAAGTTCAGCAAGAGTTGGGCACCCAGGTTCAGTTGAGCACAGCATTCCATCCTCAAATGGACGGTCAGCCCGAGCGGACTGTACAGATTTTAGATGATATGCTCCGAGCTTGTGTCATTGATTTTGGAGGCTCGTGGGACCAGTTTTTGCCTTTAGCAGAGTTCGCCTACAACAACAGCTACCAGTCCAGCATTCAGATGGCTCCATATGAGGCTTTGTATGGTAGGCGATGTCGGTCTCCAGTCAGATGGTTTGAGCTGGGAGAGGCTCGGTTATTGGGTACAGACTTAGTTCAGGAGGCCTTAGATAAGGTCAAGATCATTTAGGAGAGGCTTTGTTCAGCTCAGTCCAAGCAGAAGAGTTATGCAAACCGTAAGGTCCGAGATATAGCTTTTATGGTTGGTGAGCGAGTATTGCTCCAGGTGTCGCCTATGAAGGGCGTGATGAGGTTCGGAAAGAAAGGCAAGCTTAGCCCTAGGTACATTGGTCCGATTGAGATTCTTGATCGAGTAGGAGAGGTGGCTTATAAACTTGAATTGCCACCTAGCTTATCAATCGTGCATCCAGTTTTTCATATGTCTATGCTTTGGAGGTATCACGGCGATCCTACCCATGTGTTAGACTTCAGCACTGTCCAGTTGGACAGGGATTTATCTTATGAGGAGGAGCCGGTAGCTATTCTAGACCGACAAGTTCGTCAGTTGAGATCTAGGAGTTTTCCCTCTATTCGTGTTCAATAGAGAGGTCAGCCCCCTAAGTCCTCGACCTGGGAGTCCGATTCTGATACGCGGAGCCGTTATCCACATCTGTTGCCCGACTCAGGTACTTCTTTCTTTTGTCCGTTCGAGGACGAACGGTTGTTTTAGAGGTGGAGGATGTAATGACCCAAAGGGTCATCACCTATTTCCTCATCCACTCCGTGCTTTTGAGGTCTTGAAAACCTTATTTTTACTTGCCTCAATTTGTGTGCGCAGTCCGGGCGTGTAGCCGGAAGGCTTAAATATGAATTCTGTATGAAAAATGATGAATTTTGATATTAATATGATTAAAGTTAACTTTGGTCAATATTTTGGGTAAACGGACCGGGACCCGAGATTGGACAGTCCCGGAAGGTCCGTAGAAAAATATGGGACCCGGGCATGTGCCCGGAGTTGAATTTCGAGGTTTAGAGCCCGAGGAAAGAATTTTTCTGTGAAATTATTTTTCTGAAATTATTAAGGAAAAAGGAAATGAAATTTGATTAAAAGACTGTGGTATCGGGCTCGTATTTTGGTTCCGACGCCCGGTACAAGTCTCATATATTGTTTAAGCGCTTTCTGTAAAATTTGGTTGAAATCGGACGTCGTTTGACATGTTCGGACTTGAAATGGAAATTTTATGTTTTATGAAAACTTGGAAGGAATTATGAATTTTGAGGTTTAATTCGTTGTAAACGATGTTATTTTGGCGATTTGATCGCATGAGTAAGTCCGTAGGATGTTTTTAAGGTTGTATGCATATTTGGTTTGGAGCCCCGAGGGCTCGGGTGAGTTTTGGATAGGCCACGCATTGCATTTTTGAACTTGAAAAGATCTGGTATTCTGGCTTCTGTGATTTTCGCAAATGCAAAGATGGGACTCGCAATTGCGAGCTCGCATATGCGAGCTTCGAGTCGCAATTGCGAAGTCTGGGGATTTGGCTTGGGAACGCAAATGCAATCCATTTGTTCGCAAATGCGAAATAAAGGAGGCTCACCTGTTGATCGCGAATGCGATCGTGTAGCTCGCATTTCCCAAAATTGGGCAGTCGCATATGTGACTTGCATGGTTGTAAATGTGAACCCTGTCTAGTTGAGGGGAATTCGCAAATGCGAACTAAGGTTCGCAATTCCCATATCCAAGGCCCAGCAAATTTTATACTTAGTCGAATTTTCATCACTTTTCACCATTCTTTCAAAACCCAAACACCATAGGCGATTTTTCAAGAGCAAACTTCATCCCAAATCACTTGTAAGTTGATTTTTACTCAATTCTTTCAATCTTTAACATCATTAAACATATTTTCCACTTTAAATCAAGGATTTTCATTGGTGAAATTGGGGTTTTTGGGTAGAACCTAGGTTTTCTAGAAATTGGGGAGTTGGACCTTTATTTGAGGTCCGATTTCAAAACAAATTACATATTTGAATTCGTGGGGGAATAGGTAATCGGGTTTTGGTCCGAACCTCGGGTTTTGACCACGTGGGCCTGGGGGCAATTTTGAAATTTTTGGGAAAAACTTGGGAAATTCATTCTTATGCATTCAAATTGATTCATATAGTGTTTATTAAAGTAATTGAGCAATTTGTGATTAGATTCAAGTGATTTGGAGGTGGAACCGCGAGGTAAAGCGATAGTTGAGGATTAAGTGGATTTCAAGGCTTTGAGGTAAGTGCTTGGTTTAACCCTAGCTTGAGGGACTAGAAGTTGAGTCTTGTTGCTAATTGCTATGTGATCGAGTACGATGTATAGTCATGGTGACGAGTATCTATACATCGGTGTCTAGCATGACCGTGAGTCCTTATAAGGTGATTATCATGAATTAGTTGTGAATTTTGTGCTTATTGGAGGGTTTTATATGTTGGGAATAATATGTGAACGGTGATATGATTATTTAATACCTAGAAGCATTGGCTCTAATTGTGATACGAATATTGAAAGTATATGAAATGACTTGATTCCTTGGAGCGTTGGCTCAAAATGGTAGAGTGGACTGTAATATAAGAAAAGTAAGAAAGAGAAAGCATTGTTGATTATTCCCTTGTCGGGACGTGTGGTTGAACTTGTTGGATTCTCTCTCTTGCCGGGATTTCGTCAAATATTTGCTTACTTTTATGCCCCTAATTGTGACTTTTGTTTAGGAAGTCAGACTATTGAATGATATGGATCGGGTTGCGTGCCGCAACAATGATGTTGAGGATCGGGTTGCACGCCGCAACAATAAGATGACCGGCAGTGAGTGTGTGTTTTCTGTGAAGAAGATGACTGGCAGTGAGTAGTCGTTGGTTTTCTGATCAATTGCCGCTACTCTTCGATTTGCTGAAGACGATGAAAATCGTATGAGGAGGGGCTCGTTTGCGGTATTGCGGCGCTCCTGTATATTTTCCTCCCATTCCTTTTTGTGCCTGAGTGTGAGTATATATGAAAGGTTCCCTTGAGTGCTATGTGTAAGGTCACGTGAGAGTCTAGATTGTTCTCCAAGAAAATTTGCTTCCAAAATTGTGTGTGTAAGGCCCCATGAAATCCCTACTCGAAAACCCGGATCCCGTGGTGCCAAGTTAGGATCATGTGTTAACAATTCATAAATGGCGCGGACCTTTTTGGATTGAATAAAGCATTAAAAAATCAAGAATAATTTTCCAGAAAAATGCAAGGAATGCGGTCGCATAATCAAAATGTGGATCGCATAGTCGTCGCATATTTTTCCTTTGAATTTTGCGAGGGTCAGTTCTGCGGTGCACTTTGCGACCGCAGAACATGAATGTGGACCGCATTCTTACCGCAGACTGAGTCAGAATATTTATTTTTTGGGAGTATTTTGTGGTCCATTATGCAGACCGTATGTTAACTTTGCGATCGCAAATGCGATTGCATATTTGACTCGGGGCTCCAATTTTCTAATTTTTAACCCGACTTCCATATCGATATATCCGGTGTTCTAGCTCATTTTAAGCATTCTTCTGAGCATTTCTAGAGAGATAGAGAGGGTTCTTAGAGAAGAAAAGTCTCCCTATCAAATTACTCCATAATATTGGGCTAAATCCTTGAAGAAAATCAAGTGAAGACCCCTAGACCTTCATCTCAAGAGGTAATACTTTATCACCACAACTCTTATTTGTTTTATTCTCAGATATAAGGGGGTCACTAGTGAGGTTATTCATGGGTATAACAATGGATTCCTTGCATGCATGTTAAACCTTAGAGTAGTGGGAGGTGGAGAATTAAAGAGGGGTACAAAGTGATATAAATTGCTCTCAAAAAGGGACTTAAGATCATATTGCACCTCTAGGGTTTGTCAATATGCTTGAACCACGCTAGAGTCTCAATCTCATCTCTAATTCTCGATTTAATTTGTAATTTTTACTCAATAGATCGAGGTGCTAAGAGTTCCGGAAATTTGTAAGAGAGTAAGGAAAGCTTTATTGAGGTATGTATGGCTAAAACCCCTTTTTATTAGAAATTGAGCTCCGTTGTCATTTACGAAAGTATGGTAAGAATTGAATTGGCTAGTGTATTGATTGTTACTACGCATTAATTGAATTGCATATGTCTATACATATTCGTGAAGGATGTGCCTCACTGTGAATAATGTACCAATCTTGATAATTAGATAATGATAAAAAGAACAGTTATGTATTGAAATACTTGGGCTATAAGCCGACATTGAAACAAAGAATTATTCATGCTAGCTATGTGCTCACTACCTGTGATTGAAACTTGAATTATCTTTGATATGTGTGTCTATGATCACAAATTGTAAAACGAATGTTGGAAAGGAAAAACGATGTGATGATGGTGGCCATAAGTGCACAGGAATTATTATGATATGTATGGAATAAAGATTTGAAGGTGTTGACTAATGAGAATTGAGTAATGCCTCCAATGAGGTGACCTAGCCGATCGGGTCGTGATCGGACACCATGACGCACACATGGTGGTAATGTGCTGATATTGAATTCCGGATAAGGGAAATGAAATATTGATTGAAAGTAATGCCTCCAATGAGGTAACCTAGCCGGTCGGGTCGTGACCGGACTCCGCTCGAGATGGCGGTGGTAATGAGAATAGTGGTGAACATGTGACAGAAATGCCCTATTCTATGTTGCGGAAATTGTATGAAAGATTATATGAATTGCTTCTTTTATTTGCCCATATTATTTGCCTGTATCTGTTTCATAGTTCTTTCTAGTAAAATGGTGTTTAGTTATACATACCAGTACAATTCAAATGTACTGACGTCCCTTTTGCCGGGGCGCTACATTCGTGTTATGATTGTAGGTGGATCTATAGCAGGCACTCCAGTCCACCGGCAGTAGCACCTCCTCCACTTTCCGTCAGCTGTATGGGTGAGCCCCTTTCCCCTCGGGGCCCGGCGTGGCTTATGACGATGTTCTTCCCGGAGTCTTATCTTTGTATTTGTGTAAGGTATAGCCGGAGCGTTGTTGCCGGCATTTCTGTATTATTCTCCAGTTATATTTAGAGGCTCCGTAGACAGGTTGAGGGTAGTGTCGGGTATTGGAAATTAAAATAGAAATATTGATGTTTGGCAATGATATATATATAACTTGTAATACCCTTAAAGTGGCGAAATGAAGTTGCTAATGAAAATGAAATGGAAATCGTTAATTATATGTTGATAGAATTTGATTAATGGAGTCTATCCCTTATTTAATTATAAGTTGGGCTTGGGTAGTATGTATGAAACCTGCTAGGCTTGCTCAGTCGGGTTTACTCGGTTGAGCGCCGGTCGCGCTCCTCGGATTTTGGGACGTGACAGTGTGATCCCAAAGTCAAAAAGAAAATCCCTCCTTCGTGAAATCTTGTGCAGTTATTTGTTTAGTAATGTGTCATGTAGTGACAAAAATAATAATAAAAGGAGAAACAACAAAAACAAAAATAAAAACAAAAACAAAAACAAAACAAAAAACATGAAAAAAAGATGAAAGCAACGTAACAAAAAAAAGGTTAGTAATTTGTGCCAAAAACGTGAATTGGTGATAAGATGGAATTTTCATTCTTTTCATTTCAATTGTATAAGACAGAAAATTTACAAAAGTGTTTAAATTAATTAAACTTAAAAATGTGTAATTAACTAACAATGATAATTATTTAGCAAAAATAAGTTTCCTAAGATTAGATAAACTAGGTAAAATGTATTTTTATATATTTATTTTTTTTGGGTAAAACAACTTCTCAAGAATAAGAAAGAAGAAATTGAAATCCTAATCGTCATGAAATCATATTTAAGAAGTATATGTGACTATTTTTGTTAATTTTTAATTTTATCAAAATTAAGATAAATCATATGTACCTAGACAAGCTTACCAATTAGTTAGAATAAATAAAATATTTTTGTGGTTTTTTTTCATTTTTTGTCACAAAATAAAGTAAAAGAGTCAAAATTAGTTAAAATAGCTATATTAGGCCTAAATCAAATATTTACATGCTAAAATATAAAGTCTTAGGGAGTGTCAAAAATTACATTTCTACAACTAATAGATCAACACTTCATCATATAACAACTTTTTACTAAACTCATTCCAAGAGAACCATAGCAACACACGAGTGAATCCTCATAATCGTAGAATATGCAAATCTCCAAGTCGTGGCCTAAGCCACTAGTATGACCATTCTACCATCGCTAATCAATCAATCTTCTTTCAATTTATCCTTGATTGCTTTAGAAATAATAATAATTCCATTCAACACATAACACATTCCATTCGCACTCATCTCGAGTGACCTTGAATCACGAGACCATACTGTCTCAAATCCCACAAACCATTTCATACCTCCCAAAGGCTACACTGCAAGTCTAAAATACCATAGAACATTATGTGCCCCCTTCTCATAAGCTGCTACAAGGCTTGATTCTTAACCGTACCTATAGGCTCGAAATTACCAGGCACTACGCCTTGCCCCTTTGAATCCTCTAGGACCGTTGTTGAGAGCCACCCGCTCTGACTTGGCTACGAATATAATTAATTCCATAAATCTCCTAGCAAATGAATACCCTCTCGACGAAGCACTCGGCAGAATCATTTCCTTTGAAACCAACCTATACGAGGCATAAATCCTGAATCCTTCCCCAAGTTTGAACATGAGCCAATAAGGCCAAACTTAGCACGCCTCTAACAATTCCTTTGCTCGAATTACTACTTATGTTCTTTCCGTAGCTGAACTGACCCCTCACTATGCTAATAACCAGAAACCTTGCAAGTAGTTAACCAGACAATCCTTAATCATCGGCGGTGGGACTCTCCCACTTAGTCTGAAGTCATTATTATACAATTCTGGAATTCACCAGGATCCTTTATCTCTTGTTGGCATAACCTTGCGCAATTAACCACCAAAATTCTCGGAATCTTTCTGTAAAACCCTCTTGTTATACTCAGAATTATCAACCACGTTCACACGACCGATATCCTTGTTGTATAGCCAATAGAACCCTTTGCAGAAGCTTTGCCAACCATGCAACCGTCGACCTGCTTACTGGATATATCCCGCCTGTGGAATCTACGTGCCGACGTCTTCCAATGCTGCTGCGCGAGGCACGATCACCACAACATTAACGACCTATCCTGAGTGCCAGCACACTCTTTGGCTGTATAAGTCCATTCACCACTCGTGGACATCAATTAAGAGCGCGACAACATCCTTCCAATTTAAAGTTAGGTCGTATCCTTCTTCATTTCGAGCAGCTCCTTTCCGTTAGATCGAATCTCCTGCCGCATAATATCCCATACTTTAAATAAATTCGTAGGCCCAAATTACCAATCACAAAAGTTCCCAAATCACCCCAAACTCTCCCACTTTGGCGAAACTCACCCCTTTAGTCGACTACTCAACCTTTGCTTCTTATACCTGGCCTTCTAGAATTTTAACTACCGTCTGACACTCCCCACATGTCCTTCCTCATCCTTTGCTGCTCAGTTGCTACCTTAAATAAAATCTATCTGTGTGGCGCTTGAACCCACAATTGTTGCTAACCTTAAACCTTTCCGAAAGTCATCTTTCTCGAAACATCAACATTAGAAACATTGATTCAATCCTAAACCACCGCACCCTACGGTATCTGATAGCTACATCTCCAATATTATTTCACAATATCTTACCCCAAAGGCGAATTGTAGAAGATCATAACACCGGCGAACTTAGTACATTCAATTAGGACAACGACACCTCATCATAGAAGAAAACTCCACCACGCTCGCAAATACCAAGTCTCATTACTCCACCAGACCACATCTGACCATTCTTAGTCTGACTGCCTTTCCCCTGCCGGGAATAAAATACCGAATCTCTAGATCATGCACTGAGTAAACCTCCCTTCAAGTCATTCACTACCCCTACACGTAGGCAAATGTCTTACCATCATATCAATACTGCGGAAAAATCGTTCATAGCATCATGGCAACTTGTGCCTAGCCTCAAATCTCTCAGAAGTACCGCTACTAGGATGAAACGAAAGAATTTCCTTCCACAAGGCGACGATAATAGCTCAGACAACTATGCAAAGAGAAACACCCACACTGTATCGGTAGTACCATTACAATTCTTCAATTCTCGATTTATGACAAGCGGTTCGCGTCGCATAAGATTGAATATGAAGGAATTAAAGGCATAAGCCTCCAGGGATCAAATCACACGATGAGAAATCAAGAAGGGAAGTACTCCTAACAATCCTGTAGCCTCCCGAGGATAAGTACGGACGTCTCCATACCGATCCGCGAAACCCTACTAGACTTGCTCATGACTCGTGAGACCCTAGGAACCTAGTGCTCTGATACCATATTGTCACGACCCAAAATCCACTAAGGGTCGTGATGGCGCCGGACATCACTATCAGGCAAGCCAACCAAAATACTTAATTAAATTCTCGTTTTATTTCTCTTGAAATCTATGAATTTCCTTCACATTTACTAATAAGAGATAATCATTTTAAATCAAATTGAATGATAAGCAATTAATACAAAACTGCATAACCATCCCAGAACCCAGTGTCACAAGTGCATGAGCAATTTCTAGGAATTTGAATAAAGTACAACAGCTATCCAGAACATAAAGGGGACAGAAAATAAATACAATTTTGAGAGAGACTATACTAGCTGCGGGTTGCCTCGAGGAAATACAGCTCGCTTAGTCTCCGGGTCGCCCGTGCTGCTACATCCAATAGGCCAGTAGAAATACCTGTACCTATGCAACAAAATGCACAACAAGTGTAGCATGAGTACCAAAAAAACGTGTACTCAGTAAGTATCCCGCCTAATCTCGAAGAAGTAGAGACGAGATGGCAACTTTAACGCTTACTAATGGTCCGATAATACTATTATTAATACGATGACTCACAGATTTATTAAGGACAACAATAGATTCAAGTGAGTTACCAAACAGGTAAAAGTTCATTTTCATTTAAAGTCTCCGGATTCATAATCCATTAATTTACAATTATCTCAAGCCGGGGGATAGCATATAGCAATATCAACAAATCTCAATACAAGCAATACAAGCATACGCAACTCATGCGGAGGTCGTATGACCCGATCCAATAAGAATGTAAAATGTGCACTGTCGAGGGTCGATCGGCCCGAACCATAGATCCATCTATTACCTCGCTCGCGAATCATACATGCGACGCGGTCAAATTTAAATAAATAATCACCCTGCTCGCGTACCATACATGCGACGCAGATACACATAGAAATACATGCTCACACAGCAAATTAAGATTTTATCGGGGAACATTTATCCAAATAAAATCCCATTCTCTGTTAATGATTTAAGAAAATGAAGTTTAATCCTCTTAGAAATTCATTTACCAATTCAATAGGATTTAAGAAATTCAACTGTGAATAAGATCACAAATATTCCAAGTATAGCATTCTTTTGGGTCATAGACTATCCGGACTTACACATGTTGTAGCTATGCACGGACTCTCGGCACCTCGTGCGTACGTAGACCCCACAAATAGGAGCACATAACCAATTATTTCACCTATGGGGACAATTCCCTCTTACAAGATTAGAAAGGAGACTCACCTCGCTTCAAAGATCCATAACCGACCTTCTACGCCCTTCCGAAGACTCAAATTGATGCACAACGCTCCAAACTAGCCAATAATTATGCAAATCCGTTAATATATGCTCAATTACTCATTACAATCCAATTCATAACAATTCCTAAACCCGATCGAAAAGTTAACAAAAATACCCTCGGGCCCACGTGCCCGGATTCCAAAATTTTTTGAAGATTAAGCTTACCCATAACTCCACGAACTCAAATATATAATTTACTCTCAATTTCATACCCAAAATCGTGGTCAAATTCTAAGAATGTCAATTTTCTAGGTTTTCCTCAAACCCCCAAATTTCTACCAATTTACATGTTAAAATCCATACATAATCGACATATTTAACTCAAGATAGGTGGGATTAGCTTACCTTGTTGTTGGTGATGAAAAATCCCACTTGAAGCTCTCCAAAATCGCCCACACCCAATGAAAAATGGGGGAAAATGACCAAACCCCCAATTTTAAAAGAACCATTCTGCCTCCAGCACTTTCCGCACCTGCGGTCACTTGACCGCTTCTGCGGTTCTGTAGGTGCAGTCCAGTACCGCTTCTGCGATCTTCCTCTAGTTGCCCCAGTCCGCTTCTGCGCTTCCCCTTCCGCAGGTGCGGTCCGGCATCTGCGACAAAATGACCACATATGCGGTACCATGCCTAGTCACCCAATTCTGCTTATGCGACACGAAGGCCGTTTCTACGGCTCTGCACCTGCGGCCTTATTTTTGCAGGTGCAGTTACACCAGTAACCAGCAACTTCAGCTCCTCCAAAATTCCATTTTTGATCCGTTAACCACTCGGAATCCACCCGAGTCCCCTGGGACCCCAACCAATCATTCCAACTAGTCCCAAAACACATTACGGACTTGCTCGAGGCCTCAAATCATATCGAACAACGCTAAAACCACAATCGACCTCCAATCCAAGCTTTATGAACTTTAGAATTTCAAACTTTTACTTTCGATGCTTAAACCTATCAAATCACGTCCGATTGATTTCAAATTTTGCACACAAGTCATATTCGACATTACGGACCTACTCCAACTTTCGGAAGCGGATTCCGACCCCGATATCAAAAAGTCCACCTTCGGCCAAACTTCTCAAAAACCTTCAAATTCCTATCTTTAGCCAAATAACTCCAAAATGAACCACGGACATCCGAATTCACTTTCGATCGCGCTCCGAACTCCAGAATCACCATACGGAGCTATTCCCAAACTCGGAATCCCAAACGGACATCAATAACACTGAAATGCACTTAAACCCAAACTTATGAAATTTCCTCCAAAATGCTAATTCCCACAATAGGCGCCAAAACGTTCCCGGGTCATCCAAAACCCGATCCGGGCATACGCCTAAGTCCGAAATCATCATACGAACCTGCTGGAACACTCATATCCCGATTCCGATGTCGTTTACTCTGAAATCCAATCCTAGTCAATTCTCTCAACTTAAGGCTTCCTAAATAAGGATTTCCTCTCCAAGTTAACTCTGAACTTCCCGAAATTCAATTCCGACCACGCGTACAAGTCATAATGCTTGAATTGAAGCTACTCATGGCCTCAAACTGCTGAACGCCGCACTAGATCTCAAAACGACCGGCCAGGTCGTTACATGGTTGCTACCTTCAATCACTCAGGAAACCCGAGGTAGACCTGCAGGTATCCGCAGGCATTGGCGTCCCCTTCCTATCTAGTTTCATTCTGCTCTTTTCTATTTCAGAGACAGACATGTATTTTCTTGTTCAGGCTTTATTTGTAGTTCTCTTAGATAGTTTGTGAGATTGTGACACTCAAATTCCACTGTAGGTCGTGGTGGCGCCCAACACCGTGGTTAGGAAAGCCAATCCTAACTACTAGCAAGTTTTAAATTATTGTATTAAACATTCCCGACATTTCCCTTAACTTATAATTAAAACAATCGATAATTGCCAACTTCATAATAATATAAGTACAACCCAAAATGATAGTCTACTAATGTGTGTGCTAGGAACTAATGTCACAAGTACTTGCGCAACTAGTAGAATGTACAAAAGAATGTAACTATTCTACTGTCTGAAATAGAATAGACAGTAATAGAAACAAAAAAAAAGACTCCGGTATGCTGCTGAATAGCTTGGAAGGGCAGCTCATCGTGGAATCTCGGTCAAGTCAGGGACACGCGCCGGACTGGTAGCTAGATGTACCTTCCTCAGATCCTGTACATTTAAGTACAGAAGCGTAGTATGAGTACATAAACAACATGTACCCAACAAGTGTCTAACCTCGAACAAGTAGTAACGAGGGGTTGACTTGACACTTACTAAGGTCAATATCAATAATATATAAGCATGGATGGCATGTAGAAAACGACAGATTCAGGACAAGGAGCAACATATATATATATATATATATATATATATATATATATATATATATATATATATATCGAATTCAGTCGCGTCAAGAAATAACTTACATTTCAAGGCTTTTTAAACAAAGTAAATCATGGTAAATTCCACATAAATATCCTGGGCACATTATGCCGAGGTCGTATGGACACATCCAACATAATTATAACTGTGCACTGCCATAGGGTCGAATGACGCAAACCATAATGCATCTATTTCTACTAAGGCGGTCGACATGATCCACATATAGCAATTATTATCAAGAAGGCACATAAAGGCGCATTTATAGTCAAATAAGTTCATACAAGTTCTCAAGTAAGTGCGTACATTCATTTATATTTATTTCAATCCCTACCATGTCCTAAGAGACCTCAGTAGCAAGCAAGAACGTAAGCAATAACAAATATGGCATGATAGAGGCCCTAAAGTACCCGGACAATTAGCATAATAGCAGCTACACACGGACTCTCGTCACCGCGTACATATATAGCCCCCACATACAATCACATACATTTATTTAATTCACCTAGGGGTTTATTTCCCTATTACAAGGTTAGAAAGGAGACTCACATTGCTCCAAAGCTTACTTCCAATATCAAGAACGCGCTTAAACCCTCAATTCGGAGTCGAACGATCCAAACTAACCAAACGGGGTAAGAACTAGTCAATACAAGCTCAAGAGTTCATATTCTAATTATTACGGCAAACTTTCCAACCCTAAATACAAGTTTCCTAAAATCCATCCCCGGGCCCACATGCTCGGATTCCGGAGATTCTCGAGGGAAGTTGTTACCCATAACCTAAGGATTAAGAATATATGATTTTTACTTCATTTCATAACAAATTTTGTGGTAAAATCTTGTTTTTATCAAACCCTAGTTTTACTCAAATCCCATGATTTCTACAAATCTTTAGGTGTTAATCTACCCAAGAACCAAATATTAAACTCACATTAAGTAGGAGTAACTTACCTCACAATGGCTAGGTTGGAGTCCCCTCTTGGAAGCTCCCAAATCGCCCAAATAATGAGTGAAATGTGACAAAAATGACACATTCCCGTATTAGATGAAGGCAGTGCCTTTAGCAATTTCCGCACCTGCGATTAGGGGACCGCATCTGCGGTCTCGCTTCTGCAAGGAAGTGTCCGCATCTTTGGACTTTGCTTTGGCTGGCTAGGGGCCGCATCTCGCGGTCTGAGGCCGCTTCTGCGGTCCCGCTTCTGCAGTTTCTGAGCTCCCTCTCTGGGGATGGATCTGCAATGGGTGGACCGCTCCTACGGTCTCGCACGTGTGACTGTTTAACCGCAGGTGCGGTTATGATAGCAAACTGTAGCTTCAGCCCTTTCCCAAGTTTTTTAACTCAACTCGAGCCTCGTCCGATTGATGCTCGGGGCCCCGCCCGAACATACCGACAGGTTTGAAATCATGAAACAGACTCGCTCGAACCCTCGGAATGCCCGAAACAACGCTAAACCTACTAATCACCCCCTAAAACCTATTGGATCAAACCTATGAACTTTAAGTTCTTCAATTCACGTCCAATGCGGCGGAATACACTTATACTACTTGGATTGACACCCAAATTTGTGTGCAAGTCTTAAATGACAATACGGAACTATTTCCGATCTCGGAATTCCGTTTAGACCTCAATAACACAAAACCCCACTCCAAACCAAATATTTAAGAACTTAAAAATCCTTAAGGAATCAAGTTTCACTATTAGGCGCCAAAATGCCCATGGGTCATCCAAAATCCGATTTGGGCATACGCCCAAGTCCGAAATCATCATACGAACCTGTTGGAGCCTTCAAATCCGGATTTCGAGGTCGTTTGCTCAAAATATTGACCGAAGTCAAACTTGGCCTTTTGAGTCAACCTTAAGGAACCAAGTATTCCGATTTCAACTCAAACTCTTCCAAATCCCGAACCAACCATCCTCGCATGTCATAAATCAATAAAAGCAAGTACGAGAAGTCTTAATTAGGGGAACGGGGTTCTTGAAAGCAAAACGACCAGTTTGGACGTTACAGAATCTCTATCAAATCGAAAATGGCCCAAAATCCTTCCAGTAAGTAAAATTTGAAACTCTTATGGGGTGATAAGATATTTTATGTAAAGTTTTAAGCTCAAAATACATGTTAACAATGGTGGAAGTACAATCATAGGAAAACGGAGTTAAATGCGTATGATAATTTGAAATAAATACTTTCAAATAATTCTCATGGCTATACTTATCCGGTTGTATAACATTTTTGAGAAGTCTTTGGAAAATATTTTTCTATTGAATATTTTTTTTAGAAATGTATGTTTGATTATTGTTTTTAAGAAACTTTGGGACTTTTCCAAAAAAAATCCTTTTTCCAAAAGTATCTAAGGGACCGTTTGGCCATTAAAGCAAATTATTTTTTTCCCGAAATTTTATTTAAATCAGCGTTTGACTATAAAATTTTCAATTTTTCATTTAAAAAGATGAATTTAAAAAAATTTCAAAAATTTGAAAAACTCGAAAAAGCCATCTTTAAAAGTTTTCATTTCAGATCACTCACAAAAATTCAAAAACAATCCAAAATTGTATTTATGTCCAAACACAAACTCTAATTTTCAGTACTATTTTCACTTCAAAAAAGTTTCACTTCTGTTCATAATTTTACAACTCTTATGTCCAAACACTCACTAAAACCCTTTCTCACACGGAGAAGCTACTATTATAAGGAGTCGTTCGGTTGATGACTTGGAATAATTGATCGAGTAGAGATCCCGCATTGTTTAACCAAAAAATAGAATTTCGGTTAAAACTAAAAATTAAAAGAAAAAATCGGGTTACTGATAATCAGGAGACGAAAAGAATAAGAGACTTTTGAGAATAATAAAGAAGTAAATAAGTTTGTATTTCAGTGTAATATCAATGATATTCCGTGCCATTACAAATGCTGAGATCTCCTCATTTTATAGTTGCCTTTTCTAAGAAAAGGTATAATGCCTTAGCCCTAAAGAGGCAATTATGAGTATTAAATGACATTAAATTAAACGTTACACAATCATTCCTATTCAATACTGATTCGCTAACGTATTCGACATTTAATACTGAATTTAGACTCCTTTATGCCATCAGATTCATATCTTCAATTTCTTCTGTCCTCCTGGATTTAATTAAGTTAAATGGATACGAGACTCGCATCATTTGAATAACATCCCGTGCCTATTTAACTTTCTTCTCCTCGTATCTGATATCGCCTGTGCCTTTTAACTGATCATCATGTTTTGACCATTTGACCAGTCCACGTGTCATGCCACATCACCTTCAATATAAATTCAGTTTTTTCCCAATACAGATAGTCCCCCCCACTTTCCATTTGTTTATCAATTAAATATTTTTGGGAAGTGGATCTTCATAAAAAGAGATTTTTTTTGCCGTAATTAATGCTATGACAATACTGACGCTTCACTTGTCCCTTCTATTTAATGTCCTGATTGGCTTTGTAATTCTGCAGCCTTTTTTCAGGGTTTCTTCATCACCTTTATTCACGAAGCGATAGTTGCCTTTATTATAGACTTTTCATCATTATACTTCTTTATTTGACGGTTGCTGTTATATACATACTTAACCCTCTTTCTTTTTTCTTCTTCTTCATAGATCTTCAACAAATAATTTATTACTCACTTTTGCTCTTTTTCTCCTTTAGTTCATCCTTCTTCAACAATGTCGTCTTCAAACCCTAACCCTAGAAAAGTCCCAATTCTAGATAACTTTCCTAATGCCCCCGTAAGACATAGAAGAGGCAGAGGAGGTAGGCTTCGTAGCCTAGGGTCCACTCGTGGTGGTATATCTGGTTCTGTCGCTCCTCCTTCTGGTTATGGCATTAGAGGTTCCACCTCTAAACCTTCTTCTTCTAAAGGTAAAGAACTTTCTGAACCTCTCCGAGAACCTTTAGTTGAAGAAATTGTACCCAATGATTTATCTTTTGGGAATGATAGAAGATCTCTCCAAGAACAGGTTATAAACTTAGAGAAAGCTGACACCTATCCTTCTCTAATAACTGAACCTGTGATTCCCACTGTTCGGAAAGATTGTAATTGGAGAGATAATCTTCGTATGATGATTCCTAACCCAAACCAGAGAATTTCTTCTTTCATAATTGGATTCTCTTTCATTTATACTTATCCCTTTACTTTGGGATTTAATCCTGCTATTGACCCAGTCATACTTGAATTTTGTCGCTTTTTCAAAATTTGCTTAGCACAAGTAGGCCCTCTTGTTTGGAGAGCTATGGCTTGTTTGAGGTCTTTTTCTACCAAAGCCAATGTTAATTTTACTTTTCCCCATCTTATTCACTTATACCATCCCAAATTATTTCGCCATGGAGTTTTTACCTTGACTGCAAGAAGCAAGAAGCAAGAAGGTTTTGGTAAACCCTAAGGATGACAAGGATCGTGGGTGGTATACTCGTTACATTGCTGTATGTACGGTGGATTTGTTGGGTGAAACAAATATCCCCTTCCCCGAGAAGTGGAACTTTGCACGTAAGTTTTATTTTGCTTACCGTATATATTTTTAAGAATACTTCTTTTCTAATTTCGCTTCTATTTGATTTTCCGTAGAAACCATGGGAGATGTGGAACCCGTTCCTAATTTTATTGGTTGGGTAGATTCAATTTTGAAAACTACGCCGATGGAGGCGAGAACTTGGAAATCAATTTCCCATTTACATGGTTGGAGAGCGAAGACCCACGGTTTGCATTTACTTATGTTTTGCCGCATATTAAATTCTTTCTTGTTTTAACTCTTTATCTCTCTTTTTATCAGGATTTGGTATCAGGGGTATGACAGCTGAGGTAGCCGTTGCCCTTCGAGCTTCTTCTAGCTCTTCACTTTTTTTAGAAAAATCTAAACTCATGCTGTCAAAGAGGAAGGTTATAGAAGAAGAATCTGAGAATGAAGAAGAGGAAGATACCTCCTTAATTGCTAGGCCAAGAGCCAGGAGACGCATCATTTCTGAAGATGAAGCTGAAGATACTCCTGCTCAAACCTCTATCTCCGAGCCTGTTCAGATTCCTTCTGATGAGGACACCACTCCAAGGGACTCTGATGAATCTATTCGACATCTCTTTGTTAGTGGTTTTGAGAGCGGAGAGCTTGGGCCAGTTCTTGATGAAACTCCCCTCTCTTCTTCTATTCCCGTTTCTTCTATTCCTCTTTCAGTTACGAGTATTCCCTTACCTGTTTTACCTACTCCTACCTCTTTACCTGTTTTGATTCCCTTGTCTGTTTCTTCTGTCTCAACCTTGACTCCTTTGGCTCTTGTTTACACTACTTCTACTGTTCCTACTTCTATTGCTCCCCCTTCCTTTGTTCAACACGCAGAGAAGGGTTCCAGTAGCAGAGGTTTGACTATGAGGAGCGTTACCCTTGAGGTTCCTGCTAATCACAGCCTCTTAAGGAAGTCAGGTGGAGCAGATGTGTGGCTTGAGACATTGATTGGAGATATTGAGAAGAATAAGATGAAGAGCCACAATTGTTTGACTCTGATGAATGACATAGTTCATTCTACTTTGAAGGTACTTTTCCTTTAATTAACAAGTTTTTTCTTTATATATATATCTTTCTAAATTCTCACATTTGCTGCCTTTCCCTCGTAGGCTAATCTTATTGGTATTGAGTTGATGGGAAGGATCTCCCTTTTGGAAAAGAAAACCCGTGAGTCTGATAAGGCTATCCACGAGGCTAAGGAAATAGCCATGGGAGCCCAGTTAGAAGCAACTAATTGGAAGGAGCAGTTTGAGAATGCTCACATAGAGGAATTACAAGAAAGTAGAAATCACTTGGAGCAGCAAAAGTGTGGTTTGACTTCTGAGCTAGCAGTTGCTAAGGCTTCTTTAAGCCAGTTTGAAAAAGATAAAGAGCTTTTGGAGTGCTCGTTTTCTGAACAATTATCAAAATCCAGTGAGGAGATCAGAGAACTTAAGGCACTTTTGGGCAAGAAAGAAGAATATGCAGGGGAGTTAGTGCAAAGCTTGACTCAGGCTCAGGCTGACTTAAGGATCTCTGCTGACAAGATACGTGCTTTAGAGAGTTCTCATGCCTCCCTCGAAGCTTCCCTTGATTCCCATTTAGCTGAACACCAAATATTGAAGAATGATCTGGCTATGTGGGAAAGGGAGTATGGGCTTCTTGAGGAGAATTTCAATATAGAAGTGAGTTGGGCTTTTCTAAATTCCCGTCGTGATGCTTTAATGGAGGCCAGTCAAGAAAACTTTGATTTACAATCAGAATTGGCCAAAGTTTTGAAAACGATTGAAGAAAGCCAACAACCACTTGACTCTCCTTCTCCAGCACTCGGAGCTCCTGTGGCAGAAGAACCTTTGAATGATGAAGTCAGTGCTGTGGCAATTGAAGTTGAAAACGTAGTAATTCCAGCTCCCGAGGGTGAAACTTCTAAGACACAGTCTATGGAAGCTGAAGCTCCCGTGATTCCTGTTTCCCTCGGTGACCTTACCACTTCAATCCCAGCTGAAACCGCTCCTATTGTTGCTTCTTCAGAAGTTGCCACCGTGCCTGTGGCTGCCCCTGAAAATGAGATTGCAACTTCTGATGTTCCAACCCCTTCAGTGACCAGTTGAATATGTTTCAAACTTTACTGTTGTCTTTTTTTTTTTTGATTGGTGGTTTTATCCCCTGGCAATTTTAAGGGATTTTTTGGTGAAGTCCCCAGTTATCATAATGGAGCACTTGTAAAAAGATATTTTGCTGACTAAGTTTTTACTTAGTCTTTTTAATTATATTAAGAAGTTTTCTCGATACTTCTGTATGTTCTATTCTTGCCTATTTATTTATTTAGGACTTATAGAATAGCTTAGCATTTTTATCCTTTGAAAATGCTTTATGATTCTTCTCATGAGTTATTAACATGAGGTTTATAAAAGAGGGCCCTTTTATATAAATCGACACTTAATGAAGAAGACGTCTCAACTTCATAATGGTGTTATAATACGATGAAAGAAATAGGAATACACATGTTTTGTATGAAACAACTTTGACAAGTTTTTATTCATGAACTTGAACAAGCTTTTGAGTATTACATGTATTAAAGTACATCTATAACTTTCTCGTAACTGTTTTTCTTGTAACAGATTTTTACAAAGTAAATATAATTTAGACAAGGTTTTCCCTTATAACCCATTTCAGTATATAGTCATGACCCCATCTTCATGTATTAGGAAGGGTTTGAGAAGTGACTCTATTGTTCTCATGAGTTTAAGAGGTGACTCTGTTGTTCTCCTGGGAAAGAATACTATGATGTATGTTTATGCTGAGATTCCGTAACCTCTGCTCAACACTTGTCTCTTGATTTACGCATCTATTTTCTGCATGTATCTGTTCTGTGTTCATTATACAGTCCCCAAGTGTTTGAGCGGTGAAGTATGAAGCCTCGAGCACTTGTTTTTCCTCTTAACTTGGTCCTTTTCCTGAAACAGAAAAATTTGCGGGACTCGGAGGTGCGATTAGAGATGAAGGCTACCTAACCCGTGTGTATTTCCATAAGATTAATTGTAACCCTAGGCTGGGAATTTAAGAATATTCCATTTGGCCATACAGGTCATGAATCGTCATTTGGCACGAGTTAGGGTTTTTGCCTAGCATCTAAAATCGTTAGTAAAATTATTAATGATTAAAAAAATGAATTTTAACATAGAGATACCTGACCATGGATACTTTTTTCAAAAGTAGTATCTTTTTAGATGGACAACATTCCAATGTGAGGGTAACAGCTTGCCATCCATTGTCTCCAACTCGTATGCTCCTTTTTCCTGCAATGTCACGAATTCTGTAGGGTCCTTCCCATGTTGGACTCAGCTTTCCTAAATTAGCAGCCTTTGTAGATTGGAACACCTTTTTAAGCATGAAGTCCCCAATTTTAAAGAATCTGAGGCGTGCTTTCCTGTTATAATATCGTTCAATTACTTGCTTTTGTGCCGCCATTCTTATTAGTGCAGCTTCTCTTCTTCCCTCTAACAAATCAAGATTCACCCGCATCTCTTCATCATTTGATTCCTCCGTTGCTTGAACGTACCGTGTGCTTGGTTCTCCTATTTCTACTGGGATCAAAGCCTCCGCACCATAAACCATTGAAAATGGGGTTTCTCCCGTGCTTATTTTTGTCGTTGTACGATAAGCCCATAATACCCCAGGTAATACCTCGGGCCAATTACCTTTCGAATCTTGTAACCTTTTCTTCAAGTTGTTGATGATAACCTTATTCGTGGATTCCGCTTGTCCATTCCCCACTGGATGATATGGTGTAGATGTTATCCTTTTAATCTGCCAACTTTGAAAAAATTCTGTGATTTGGGCTCCTATGAATTGTGGTCCATTATCACACACGATTTCCTTTGGTACCCCAAAACGACATATTATGTTTCTCCAAATGAAGTCTTTAACTTCTTTCTCCCGCACCTGTTTAAACACCCCTGCTTCTACCCATTTAGTGAAGTAATCTGTAAGCACAAGTAGAAACTTTACCTGACCTTTTGCTTGTGGCAATAGACCTACAATATCCATTCCCCATTTCATAAATGGCCACGGAGCTATGACAGGGTGGAGTAATTCAGCTGGTCTATGCATATTATTGACGTATCTTTGACATTTATCACATTTAGACACGAAATCGTTAGCTTCTTCTTCCATCTTGGGCCAATAATATCCTGCTCGAATCAATATTTTTACTAGCGACCTTCCACCAGCGTGACTTCTGCAATGTCCTTCATGTATTTCCCTCATCAGATATTCTGTTTGAGAAGGTCCTACACACCTTGCTAATGGTCCACCGAACATCTTTCGATAAAGATTCCCTTGATGTAAACAATAACGAGCAGCTTTTTTGCGAAGTGCAAGAGCCTTTGTTTTGTCAATAGGCACGGTTCCATGCTGTAAAAAAGCAACAATTTCATTTCTCCAATCCCGTGTTAAATGATTAAAATTTACCTCATTCTTATCAGGTTCGAGGACGGAATGAAATAGATATACGACTGAAGCATTTGCATCATTTGCTACGTCTGTTGCAGATGCGAGGTTAGACAAAGCATCTGCTTTGCATTCTTATCTCTTGGGATCTGCATTACTTTCCAGGTTTGAAATTGTTTTATTAGCTCCCGTACCTTTTCAAGATATTCTTGCATTCGAGTTTCCCTGGCTGTATAAGTCCCCAGTATTTGAT
>MU743735.1:58051-74991 GCA_026770625.1 Nicotiana glauca | reverse complement strand
CTTTATTTGAAGCCGTATATGTTACTCCATAAATATCTTCTCCCCCACTTATAACATTCACGGTTCTCTTGGGTGATAGGGGATTTGGTGGTTCTTGCCTATTTTTCATGTAGGCTTGCTTAACTTTATCACTAAATAACTCAGTGAGATACCCTTGTTTCAACAGATGGTCCACTTCACTATGCAAGAATCTACATTCTGAAGTCTTATGCCCGTGATCCCATGCTCCTCAAAACAGCTACGAGCTCAGAGGTAGTGACATTGAAATTATACCCACCAAATCTTGCCTTCAAACTTCCATCATCATCTCGTGACTCTTGTCTGTTTCGATCATTCCTGAACCTTGATGAAGAACCAGATTCCCTGTTTTTTGATTTTTGATCATATCGTTGATTTTCCTCTTTTGACCGTGAATCTTTTCCTGCAGGACCCATATAAGGATCATACCTGTTTTTACCTGATCTTTTTTCGGTTTCGGATCTCCTGGAACTGCTCCTTTCTTCATGTTGAAATTGAGGCACGGTATCTTCTTCGATTCGCAACTTTGTATTGTATCTGTTATAAACATCATTCCACGTGGTTGCAGGGAACTCTCGAAGGCTTTCTTTAAGTCTTCTCGTGGCTTCTGAACTTTTATCATTTAAGTTGCTTGCAAAAGCTATTGCAGCCCAATTATCAGGTACACGGGGTAAAGTCATCCTTTCCCATTGGAATCTATCAACAAAATCTCTGAGCAATTCTGAGTCCCCTTGTTTGATTTTGAAAATGTCTTCCATTCTCTTCTCAACCTTTTGGGCTCCTGAGTGCGCCTTAATAAAAGAATCTGCAAGCTCAGCAAAAGAGTTTATAGAATTTTCAGGCAAAAGAGAATACCAAGTTAGTGCACCCTTGGTGAGTGTTTTGTCCAAATTTCTTGACCAAACGGACTCAATTTCCTGCTTGGTTAAATCATTGCCTTTGACACCTGTAGTAAATGCCGTCACATGATCACGTGGGTCCGTTGTGCCATCATACTTTGAGATGTCAGGCATTTTGAACTTTTTAGGGATTGGAAGGGGAGCAGCACTTGGTTTCCAAGGTTGTTGTGAGTATTTATCCACATCTACTCCTTTGATTATTGGGGGTACTCCAGGGATTTGCTCGATGCGCTCGTTTTGTTCTTTGAGCTGTTTCTGCAAAGTTAGTACCAAATTTTGTAAATGAGAATTATTTGTATTACCTGGATCCGTTTCTCGTGGTTCACTGGGGGTTCCCTCATTTGCAGAATTAACAAGGCCAGAACGTGGATTCTCCAATGTATTGTTATTTGGCGTAGATGTGGGTGGTGCAACAGGTAACCGGCTAACTAGAGCTTGAAGAGCTTGGCTGACCCGTGCATCAATTATTTTTTGTAAAGCTTCATCTGGTCCCTCAAAATGTTCAGATTGTCCTTGCTTGTCAACATGAGATTCTGGTGCAGGAGTACCTTCACGAGATTGATGTGGTGAATTTTGAGGGGAAGGAACTACGTTAATGTTGTGTAAATCTCCTTGATTCTGATGGATTTGATTTTCATCAGCATTATTGTTGTTGTTGTTGTTGCTTGACATGATGATAACAACAAATAAAATGTAACTTAAAAAGGAATAGATTATCAGATTCCCAGTAACGGAACCAATTTGTTTAACTAAAAAATAGAATTTCGGTTAAAACTAGAAATTAAGAGAAAAATCGGGTTACTGATAATCAGGAGACGAAAATAATAAGAGACTTTTGAGAATAATAAAGCAGTAAATAAGTTTGTATTTCAGTGTAATATCAATGATATTTCGTGCCCTTACAAATGCTGAGATCTCCTCATTTTATAGTTGCCTTTTCTAAGAAAAGGTATAATGCCTTAGCCCTAAAGAGGCAATTATGAGCATTAAATGAAACGTTACACAATCAGTCCTATTCAATACTGATTCGCTAACGTATTTGACATTTAATACTGAATTTAGACTCCTTTATGCCATCAGATTCATATCTTCAATTTCTTCTGTCCTCCTGGCTTTAATTAAGTTAAATAGATACGAGACTCGCATCATTTGAATAGCATCCCGTGCCTATTTAACTTTCTTCTCCTCGTATCTGATATCGCTCGTGCCTCTTAACTGATCATCATGTTTTGACCATTTGACCAGTTCACGTGTCATGCCACGTCACTTTCAATATAAATTCAGTTTTTTCCCAATACACGCATAAGATAATATAGTGTTTAGTTGATCGCTTAAGAAAAAATAACCATCGCATAACTAAAGCAACTAAGCAAGGTTTGGTTGGCAATATTATAATATATGCATTAAGTTATATGAGAGTATATGAATTATTTTGCGCAAAATAAGATTACGTGTATTTTAATTGCGAGATTAAACAATTTCAAAACAAAAGAAGCCCTTTAAAAGCAAGGTATTCAATAATCCATATTCATTATTAGTCATTGCATAAAATCTCTGCAATATTAATCACAAAGTATACAACTTCTGCATAATAATCAAGAATAACAATAAATAAACCAAGTTTCAAATTTTCGAGAGAATTAGCCAAACGCCGCTATTTTTTGATCCAGAGGGAGGAAAAAAAAAAAAACAAAAAACCAAAAAAAAAAGGCGCAAAAAAGGATTTCGGAGGCGGGAAGGTAATCAAATAAAGGGCGGCAAACAAAAGAACTCTTCAAACCTAGGGGAGGAAAAAAAAAAAAAACTCTTCAAATCCAACCGTCGCTTCACCTACCGCTCTCAGTGGTAGTATCGTAACCTTGCCAATCGGCGTCGCTGCCACATTTTCCGATCAAAGCTATTCAGGTACTCTAGTATTCACCACCGATTTCATTAACGCCGTTTAAATTCGTGAATACTGAATCGGTACGTATCTGGAAATGTTAAATCTTATATTTTGATTATTCCTTATCAACATAAAACTGTAGAATCATCTGAAATTAAATCTTTAATTCACGTGATGCTTGTTGGTTTGGTCTTCTTATGGACTGATTACGAATTCGAACTTTGTCGTTGTTGTTGTTGTTGTTTTTATTATTCTGTTTTATGACTCTTTTGTAATGTAATGATTAAAGAAATATGTTGCTGGTTTGCAAGTATGGAAGCTTATTGATTAGTATGATTTTTGGACATTGAGTGAGTACAAGGATCTAGAATTTGAACTTTATGAGTTCGAGTTTGGGATTCTACTACATCATTTGCTTTATTGGGGTTAGAAATCAATATTTTGTACTTATCTCATAAATCTAATACTAATACTTATTTGACCAAAAAAATTCAAAAAAATAAAAACATAAGCACGCCGAGAAATAAAGAGGATTCAACAACTAATATATATGCATAAAATTATTTTCAACCTCATATGTACAGTATAATTTTTCGGTAAAGGGCCTACCCCTTAGCTCCGCCCATGCTCGTAACTCACTGTCTGCATCCGCCCCCGAGTACTAGAGGTACCAAAACAGAAAGATATATTCTATGATCATAAACATTTTAATTTATGCCAGTAGCTATAGGTTACAAAAGTTTAGAGTAGTAATAGCTCTATATTTTGAAAAGAACTTAGTTGCCTGAAAACTCCATCCTTGAAATTTTTGTAATAACACCTTTTATATCCCTCTATAGATATCAAATTTTAATTTAAGCATTGGGTATGTAGAATTTTGGAAAGAGAAAAATGGAGAAAGGTTAATCACAAATTTTGTAGTATAGTCTATAAACTTCCAGACAGGGTGAAATTTGGTGGTAGTTTAGAGTTTTAACAGAGTACGGGCCTTTTGACCAGTGTGGAAGTTGAGAAAATTCAGAGCCTTGGAACTTTTGTATGGGATTGTCCATCCTTTTTAGCATATTGATAATTAAAAATAAATAATTTGTCGTTTAAGGACCTTATGCCCTCTAAGTGCCGAAAAGGGAAATACTCAGATGATTATGGATGAGAGTCTCCAGATTTAGATAAATTATTTTGTTTTACTTTCAAACTCGGGTCTCGGGGTAAGTGTATGGTGTATAACTTCCAGAATTTAGTAAGTTTAAACGCTTGCAGAGAGAGATGCTTTGTTGCTAACTTACTCCCAAAAGTAATGGCTTCACCGAAAATTTTTGCTAGGTGATGTTTGATTTTGATTTGTGTTTATCATTTACTGCTGAGCTGTTTTCTACTTTTCTCTGGGGAAGAGAGAGTAGTACATCTGAAATTTGAGAAGAGTTGGCGATAAATTATGAGTTCTATTAAGCATAATATGCAGAGCCTTTTGCTGATAGGTGATCCTTTATCCTATCTTAAAATTTTTGGTTTTGTATCCTTTGCTTGACTGCAGTCCATCTATATTAAGTTATGAGGTGAAGCCCCACGGGTATGCATCTCCAGTTAACCACTTCTTCCACATCTCATAAATGAGTCTGTTAACAACATTTAAATCAGTAGTTCATTCGGGGCATGAATTAAAAAAAATTTCCATTGCATTGGCATTAACTGTTTGCACAATCAAACAATGAACGTTACATCTCAATTTTCCTACATCTATTATTGCTTTGTATTGCTAATTCTTGAAAAATGGCTCAGTTTGTGAGCATAAATGAAAGAATAGGAGATGTTTATTGTACACTACACCCTCTTTGCCAAGGGGTGACTTCAAATATTGTGCTGCTGTAACATGTAAACTTGTATCTCCTGTTAAGGTGAGGTTACTGAACGTAAACAATGTGTTAGTCATAAATTCTTATCCTACTCGGCAGTGTTTCTCTACTTCATATGGGCAGATTCTGGTGAGTTCTAACCAGCAACCTTCTCTGCAGCAGCTCCCTCCTTTTTTCTGTCATCACTTCTATTTTTGACCAACTTACTTGCGGGGAAGTGCAATCTAGCAATGAGAGGTCGTGGGGCTCTTGTCTTGTGATCAAATCCCCTCACACAGACAAATCCTGCAAAATGCTTATTGAAAATGACATCTACAACAACAGTTTGTACATAATCTGACTCTAGACATTAGGTAACTCAATCATTTCTTTTACTAGGTTAAAGATAAAGTTGAACATGGTATAATACATGTCTTCATTCCCGTAATGAGATAAGGAAAGGTGCTGGTATTTTGAGTAATTTCTTAAACAGTTGTATGACCTGACACAATTGCCTCGTATTTCAGTAAGTTTTACACCTGCTACCTTATTATAACTAATGGTTTCTCTCCACGAGTGTTATTCATCTTAAGAGGCTTGTATGTTCACATTAATTTAGCTGTTCTTTCTTTTCTCTCTTTTCTTTAATGAATAAATCACAAGTTATCTAGCGCTTATTTGCCGATCCAATTCTATTTGATCTTTTTAGAAGTATCAGGCAACTTACTGAGCACTTAAGTTTGATGATTTTCATCCAAAATCGCCACCTAGTTTAATTACTAGCAGTGCACTCTTTCTCCCTAGATTACAATTCTTTCCATGTGAATTTGTACCATCACAAATTGTCTATCTCTTCTAGGTAGAATCATCACTTTGAAAAGTATAACTTGTGCACTGCATTACTAATATCCTTTGTCGCATTCATAAACTCTTGTATTTTTGGTGACGAGTCCAAGATCTTTCTTCTTGCCCTCTCATGGGTTTGGTACCATTCAGTAATAACAGTTAAGTTAAATGAGCCTCGTTCTATTGCAGAACCATCAGCATTGAAGCGCGTTCCTATCTCACTATTCCACATCTTTAGCATTAACATACTTAACTCAGATCCTTTTTGTATACGCCAAATAAGAGAAGCAAGAGAAGTTGGCCTTACCTCTCCAGAAGCAGTGCTGAATTTGTTCTGTTGACAAGCCTGATAAACATCAATGTTTATGTAGTCAGTAAGTTAAGGCTCAATTCTTAAACCATGGATCAAACCACAATGGTTTCCTGAGCATTAGTAGGTACCTTTAAAAATTGTTGAGACAGAGGTCCCAAAGTACACGGTCCTTCTTGGCAGGGACCATAGCAATTTTCTCGGAACATTAATTGGATTAAGACTGGATTCATGATCCGCAAAAACCTGCAGTGTAAGATCGCATCTAATTCAATGATCAGGCATTAAATGTTTGCAATCAATAATATTCCATTTTCAAGTTGCATTATGAACAGTTGCTCTTGTATTTGTGAAGTATTGTTCCCAAACAGTCTCCTGAAAATAATGATCAGATGACAAGGTCCAGATTTTACCTCATTGACCTGGAAGTACGTGCCATTGAGTGGGAAGCTCCCTCTCATTGCTGTTCGGCATGGTATCTGCAATAAGCTTGGTGTTTCAGAGACAAAAATGCAGCTAGCTTATAGTTCTTCTACAGGTAATTACTTTTAAACACAACAAATGCCTAGGCCACTTACCAGTAGCGTGCCTCTTACGGTTTGTGAATTTGCTTCTCTAATGCCATTGCATGAATAGCAATCCTTTTCATTGCACAGGCGCCCGGAGCCATTGGGATCACACTTTGTTTCAGGAGGTTGAATTGAATTTACAGTCTCACCTGGTGCCACATTATGCAGGAGTCACAACAACATAATGTACTGCAGACTAGAGTTCTAATTCACCATTATATTGGTAGGTGCAATCAGTGTCAGAACGGAGAAAAATGAGAAAAACTGAAAAGCTGGTCAGTCTGTCACCCCGTACTATATGGGGCATCTTTTGGTTTCAAAAAGTGAAATATTGCTAATGCATGGTTTGGCTTCAGAATAGCAATTTGGCACTATGTTGAGAAACACGTACTCAAGTTTTCTCCATTCACTAACTGTGTTCTGTGCATTAGTCGATGTCCTGGAGGAGAAGAAACTATTCAAAGAAAATTCGGTTGCATACCTGGTGTCCATATTGCCAGAAGGTATGGACTTGGGTCATCAGGTTCTCGTTTATCCAGCTGTGTTTGAAGATTATCGGGTTAGAATAAAGCTTAGTTTTAACCAAATTTTATTAATGAAGCAACAGAAGATAGACAACTGACCTTTTCCAACAATTGATGAGAATCTGGGAGTTCGTACCTGCAATATATCACAGTATTGACCGTTAGTTTTGTGATCGTAACTGCTAGAGCTTTTTGGCATGGCTTCATAGGTAAAACCGCGAAGACTATATACTTTGTAGGAGTTTATTAGCAGACCATTTGGTGTCATAATTGGTGGTGCTGAGAGGCGTGGGCTAGCAATACAAATTGGTACTGCGGCTTTATACATCTTCTCATTTTCAGCACACTGCAAATTTGTATAAATATCTCCATTGCATATTCTTTGCTAGTTGTGTTCTTAATTCCATACAATTTCATATTCACATTAAGTCCTACTACAATAATATTATATTCTACCCTGCCAAGTCCCATTTTTCCAGATTTCTAAATTTTACTTATATTGTTTACATCCTTACACAGGTAAACATCAAACAAAATACTCAGGAACTTACACTTGGTGTTCTGTCCGTAGGCGACTGACATTTTTCAGCTTGGGAATAGGAATTGAAGCTGCAACTGGATTCAAAGCCACCAGAGCTTTGGATAACTCACCTTCTTTGTTATGCCCTTGCAAAATAGTCTCCAAATTGGACGTAAACTCTTTCATGTTGAGTTCGATCATTGGAATTTCATCAGGATCCTCAATAAATCCATCCTCAATGTCACTTTCCAAAAGTTCTGGCAGCGGTTCTGGTGATTTTGGTTCCTCAATAATAGGTTCACAATTGCTGGTAATGAGAGTTGTTTCTCTATCCAAGGTGGTTATCTCTTGAGGTATTGGCATTGGTTTGTTCAGGAAATCGGGGATGTTTCCAGCTTCAACCGGAGCACATGGGCTAATCATTCTTCCTTCACCTGCTGGGGGTAATAGCATAGGCATGAGTGGGGCAGCTGCAATTCCTCCACCAGAGATTGGAACTGTCGAACTCACTATACTCTTCTCTTGTGGACCGGGAAGGGCAAGTCTTGCACTGCAGGTAATTTTTCAACATGTTTGTCAGTTTTTCTATCAATTGACAAAGTAATAATAGAAGTAAAGTTATACGAGATTTTGCATCTCTAATGCAAGAGTTACAGAAGTAAACAACCATCTCAGGAACACTTTTTAGAGCTCCACTTGTCAATTACTGAAATGATTTTGTGACTTTAGCTTAATAATAAGGATTGGCTGAGTGGTTGACTCATGTAAGTATTTTGATGGATGAGATGAACGGATTTTAGCTGAGGAAAGGTGCATCTGAAGCATTCGGGTTCACATTGATTCACTCGTCTTTCTCGTTTTGCAAGCAACTATTCATGATAGCTAATGAAAGTTCTTAAAGAGTTCTTCCGCTTTATTACTTTAACAGGTGGCTATTTTTGGTTTGTGAAATAGCTTAGCAATTTAAGATGTGCTTTAACAAGGATTATGTATGTGCACACACATAGTTTTCCTCTTTCCTTGTTGTTAGTATTATTTATCATCATTGTTATCATTAGTATCATCATTATTATTTTAATTTGAATTTGACAAGTATGGTTTCTGTTCTTAAGATTTGCATTTTTGAATTTGACACCATACTTTTGCCCCCAATTATGCTAACTCTTTTCATTTGAAGTTGATAAAAAGAACAAAGAAAACTTTAAGGTAACCTTATGTTAAGCCTCCTTATATTAAAAAAAGAAAAGATTGAACACATGGATGACTAACCTCGCGAAAGCACTAGCGAAGTGTCTGCACTCGGCTCGCAGCGGGCATGCATTACAATTTGGTTTACTTTTGGTGCAAAAAACCTGTGCCAATTTTGAAATTAAGCCATAATAATTCTGTCTGATGAGAGACAACCTCCCCAAAATAAGTCATACTCTGCATATTAAACTTGAAATAGTGCAGTTAAACTTACCTTTCCAAATGTAATCATGTGGTAGTGCAATTCATACCTGCCAATACATCCATGGGTATGTTAGAGCGTCCTTTAGCTTAATAATTGCATGTTTAACCAAAGAAAAGTTATTATGAGGTCTTGAGAAAGTACAATGTTCTCTGGTCGAGCTTGCACAATCGTGGCCAGAGATACTTCTGAATTGACTCCAGAACTGGGTACCTGTGCGGAAGCATGAATGATAACCCGTATAGTAGATAAAGTACAGTTTTGAGGTTTGCTTTAATAACTTACAGTTCAAGAAGATGCAACTGCAGTGACTCAGGAAGTGGTTGGAGAGGAACCCATCCTAGTCGCACAGCAATTCGTCCAACATTTGTGTCAACCTGACAAATTCAACTTTGAGTTCTAGATCAAGTTTGTAAATCATTGCAAATTGGCAAGTGGATCTTACTGGAAAAGCAAGGTTGTGAAGTGTTAATAGCCGCACACATTCTACACTTTTCAGGCCCAGTCCACGAATACTTAATAGATACTCTCTGCAGTGAGGAACAAATAATTTAGGGGCTGGTAAACTCATGAAGATGGAAAACTGTAGTGTAGTAGTCCAAGGAACTTACTTTGCTTTTTCTGGGGCCACGTCTCTCAACCATTCTAGGTCAATACTTCCATGATCTGTTACCAGTCTATTGAGGAAGTCCTGCACAATAAGCAATTATCGTTTATGAATCTTTACTTATCCAACGAGGTCTCTTTTCTCCTTGTGACTCATCAAAACATGTTTAGTGCTCTGTTACCTTAATTCGCTCTGCCAGCATGTTGTTCATCCCTCGTTCCTTAATAGCATCAGAGATTTCTTTAACTGGTGCACATCTAACTGCTTCATAGTTCAGTGAGTCCATTGCATCTTTGCTTCTTTCTTTTTCCCCACTCTTTGGTTGGACTTGCTTTCTCAAGCTATCCCAGTCAAAAGCTTTCTTATCTCCTTCCTCAGTTTTCCTTTTTCTTGTATTTGAGATGCTGGTGCTTGTTACACTGGGTTGCTCGCTTGAAATATAAGCTTGAACCTCTGCATGTGATTTGGTTATATTGCAAGAGTTTCTTGCATATACTACGAGGTAAGAACTACAGATCTTGTAGGTACATTAACAATCTTATTTGCATTTTGGGATATAAGAATTACCTTCTTGTCCTTTAGCAATGACTTCTGCACGGTTTACTGACTGTCGGATGCAAGTGCTTTCTAGTTGTGAGGCCACTGACATCTCCTTTGGATGGCAACTTACAGAATGTTGATAATTTCCATTGTGAGGCTGCATTTGTAAATTTCCTTCCTCTTCTCTGTGCTTACTTGCAAATGCATATTCTTCCATTCTTGGTGCATGAACAATGGGCACTGTGGTTTGCTGAGCTGTCAAAGTACTTGAACTTCCTGTTATCTGTTTCACGCTTCTGCTCAGGAAGTCTACTCCTTTTGCGACATTGAGTTCTGGAGTTATTGAAGTCAAAGAGGAGGCAATTTCTTTCTCACGGCATGCTGTTTCATGTTTTCCAAATTCTGGTGTCATGGTCAACCAGAAATTACTGGAAGTTCTTGCTGATTTTTCTTGGCCCTGAACATGTGGATTGGTTGGATAACCATGCAAGTACGTCTCAGCATCAAGAGTTTGATTATGCCTGATACCCGCTACAACTTCTGACTTATGATTCCTGAAGATGGGCATGTTTTCTGATTGTGTATTCCTCATAAAGTGACTCTGGTATTCCTGGAATGCAGCAGGCCACTTTGCCGGCGGAGAACGGTTTGCTCGAGTACTATTCTTGTTCAAGTTGGGCCAACTTGGTTGGTCTTCACATTCTGAGTTGGATCCGGAGCTTGACCTGAGTTCTTCATTGGCTTGAAGAATGAGGGAGTCAGGAGAGTTTTGTGATAAAATGATTTCCTCGTCTGTTCTCTTTCCATGCTCACTTACTAAATAAGCTCCAGTTGTTGGAATGCGATCTTCCATTCTGTGCTCAGATGATTCACTGCATGTTATGGAGCCTTGATGACGTGTAGGCACCTGTAGCCTAGCTTGATGATATGTGATAGTCCCATCTGGATCTATTATTTCGACTTCTGGTTCCTCCACTACTGGGTTACACGCATTCTGGGAGAGGGTGTTCTTGGTGCTTGTCGGCTGCAAGGGAAACTTGGCTGCAAGGCACATGAAAGCGGAGCTGCAAGAAAATAAAGTAAAATTTAAGTTATCAATTTCAATTATTAACTAAGTCCATTTGATGGTTTCCAACCATCAAGAATTACCTTGAGAGATGATCTGAAACATTCTGTGTGAGGAACACTCCAATCACTGAGTCGACTACAGATCCTTTCCAAGGTGAGAACCTCCTGTCTCCTGCAAAGTTTTTTCAAATTATTTGTGTAGTTGGAATTGATATCATCATGGTAATATCACTTTTTTTTTTTATTTGCACCGGATGTCCGAGTTTCTATGAGCCCCGACTAATCCCGGGGGTGCACAGGCCCTCGACAAGGAGTTTCCCGCAAGTGCACCACGGTTAATTCAGGTTTTACCTACTCCGATGGCCCTCAGAAATTGTTTGCACCCAGTGGGTTTCGAACTTGAGATCTTGAAAGGGAGCATACCCCAAGGCTCAAGTCAATTGCCACCAGGCCAACCCCTCAGCGTTATATAACTTCTATTAATACAAGATATATAGGTGTGGTCATGGAAATGAATCCCAATTAGTACGTCTACCGCGAAACTTCTTCAACTGCCTTTAGTTTCTCTGCAATTCCGATGTTATCTCTTTTATTATCATTACTAAATGATTAGCAAATTATCAGTTTTACAGACTTTTCATGCATCAATTATTTCAGACTTGGCGATATACAATTTAGTTTCTCTCGTTGATTATCATGGCTGAACTTCGTGACTCAGCATGTTTCACCTTTTTAGGTTACTTTTTGTATTCACTATGTCTAACTCTAACAAACAAACTTATATGCTGTTTTTGGAAATTTTACACCGTAGGACAGGGTGCCACCACATTCAAATATGCGGCTCCTCTTTGTACATGACCCTAGAGTTGTTTTATTTTAAGAGTCTCGCAGAGCAAATTATAAACAGTTTTTTTTCCTTGGATCCAATTGTGTTAGAATACCTATTTTGTTTTGCAGCTCATGTTTTGATATTTTGTTCAGGCTTTACCTTTGGCTATCTCATTGACACAAGTAAATGGTGAAACCAGAGAATCATTTCAGAATCAGTTGACTTCTAAATTGAAGAATGAATGATATATGGATTTTTTGTACCTTGAACAAGGCGCATTCGTGCGACAAAAGAGTCTACCCGTCCACGGACTACTTTTCTTTCATCTTCCCACCATTTTTCGTTGTCCTTGTCCGTTGTCTCTGCACCTCCTTCCTTCCCCATTAAGAGGTTCCAAAGTCTGTTGGTCTCTGGGTCAAGGTCCACTTTGGGCCGTGGCTTACGCCTTTTTATTGGATCAAATCCCTCATATGGGACAATAGTGCCATCTCCCTTGTATGGAACAAGGGCCTTTTGCTCCTCTTGAGCAGTATATTTCTTGCTGTCACTGATAGCAAGGCGTTCCAATCGGTGTGTGATCATATCGACTGCCGCTGCATATTTGCGTGTTCCTTGTAAGCCTGTGTGAGACATAGGAAGGTTGTAGTTGTTATTGGAATCTAATATTCTTCATACTTTGTTTAAGACAGGCACCACATTTGCTGGAAAAGAAAAAAAAGGAAACAATAAAAGCAAGAGTGATGGAATAGCTGCAAAAGGATACCTCTAGCTTTTGTTGGGAGATGTTCGTCACCTCGTAATTTCTTGTTGTCTCTTGTAAGCATCTCCCCCTTATTGAATAGTTCATTGGATGATGTCTGCCCCATGTTCTGCATCCGTGCTAGCATGTTATTGTGAGAAATTCTCCTCCTGATCTCTTGTACAAACATAGAGAGAGCTTGGGGTTGAGACTGAAGATTCCAGTTACTACTGGCCTGCGCTTGGGGTCCATGTCTTTCAGTCAATTGTTGGGATATTTTCTGAGATATTGATTGTGTATAAGAATGGGATTGAGATGGGGTTGGTTGCTTTTGAAAGTTATGTTTAACAATCATGGGACTAGCGCAACGCCTACTGCCCTCACCATTGGCTCCTCTACCTGGGAATCCAACATATCTGTTTATGTTCAAGCTAGTTGACTGGAGCTTTACTGATCCATGCATTGAAGCTGTAGTACTGGAAGGTATACCGGATACAGTGCCATATATTTCAGAATCTAACTTTGTTTTTTTGTGAATCTCTGAACCTCCTAAACCAAATGTGCTGCAATTTCTTCTAATATTTTCAATCCCTAACATGTCCGAGCAGACCGATCCCATCTGGCTAAAAGTCTTAGGTTGAAACTCGGAGATGTGGCACTGATCTCTCTTGGATCCGCTTTTTTCGTGTGCAGAAGCTGTGTCTCCCAAAAGCAGAGGTGTCCTTTCCAGTGCCAGCTGCCTTGCTTTGTCTCTCTTTGGTTGAGTATCTTTTGCCTCAAAGACAAGGTGGCCTATTCCAGCTCCACGAACTGGCACTTGATCACACCCAAGCTGAATGCTGTTTTGGTGCTGATTAACATTTCGCATGCTTAGACTTCTTGCAATGGCATTCAGTGCCTGGTTCTTCGTTGTAACTTGATTTGCTGAAGGAAGTGGCAATGCCAAATTTTTTGGCTTTTCAATTGAGGAACTGATTACATAAGGTGCAGTTTCTGTTAGCCTTTTCTCTGCAATTTCTCCATTCTGCTGATTCTGCCCAGGTGGTATCGCAGAAGCCTCCATGATAGCCAAAGATGACTCCATATCTTGAGAACTCAAGTTCAAATCAAAAGACTCCTTTCTTTGCAGATGTTTTTCTGCTTGGCTGATATTGGTACTGGCCAGGCTTTCATCTTTTGTTCTGTCTTCAAAATTTAGCATTTTCCGACATGATTTTGCTGTGTCTCCAGCATCAGGAGCTCTGTCCTTGTGACCAACTTCGGTTTGTTGAGTTGTTGAAGCTTTTAGGCCCTTTTTACGAACATACTTCCTTTTTCCTGATGTGTTCTCATTTGGAAGACTATTTCTTGGGGCAGCAGGCTCAACAACTTCAGTTTGTTCAGCTGTTGAATCTTCGAGGCCCTTTCGGCGGACATACTTCCTTTTTCTTGATGGATTCTCATTTGGAGTACTATTTCTTGGGGCAGCAGGCTTCGGAGTTCTTTTGGTTTTCCCTTCTATTACTACCTTCGGCCGGTGTTTTCGCCTTTTGGGAGGTTTCAGCTGTGGTGTCTTGTTCAGGTCAATGTCTCCATTACCTTTGTTCTCATCATCGATCTTTTCACTCAATGATGTTGTAACCAATGAATCTGCGACTCTCTGTAACTGTTTATCAGAGTGGTTATCTTTGCATTGCATAGACCTGAGAACATTCTCATGCTTATCTTTCTCAAGACTAGAGCTTTCTTCTATTGAGAAATTCTGTCTCTCAAAAAGCTGGTCATCCTTGAATTGCTTTTGTTCTGGTGTTACTGGTGCAATTGGGAAGAAACTACTTCTGCTTGAACCTGTACCAGCATCTGGTGTCAAGGATGAGTACATGGATTTATTGATCTGATATGGGCCTAGAATTCCATCTGTAAGGAAAAGAAATTGGATATAAACTAGTGATTCAGAATAAAATATCATGATATATACCTGTAAAATGGGATATTTTCTAAGCTTTTACTTGACTAACTTGCCATCAACATGCTTATCTAACTAATTTTTAATATTGGGAATGACTTATCTGATATCAGAGAATCGCTAGTATATGGAATCGAAGAACAATTTTATGTTAATGTATTGTACCTGGTAGTTATGAGGTCTTTCTAGCACTATTGCTATACATAGTTCCAATCAGTTCTCTTCTAGTACAATGGAGGTTTGTTGTTACTGGAAAAATAACATTTTGTTTGGTTTATCTGAAATTTTCCTGTCTTTCCCGTGTTATCTTTTTCTGCCAACACAAGTTAGAAAGACCTCATAAATGGTTAACTCACCAAGTGGTAGGCGCTGGTTGCTGTAACAATCAAACGTCTGATTTGGAATAAACACTTGACTCTCCTTGAGAAAATTCGGACCTTCCTGAAGTTGCTCATATCTGCTTTCGACTTGAGAATATGAATTCTGGAAGGTTGGTAAATCATTGAGGTGGATGCTATTGCTTGATCTTCCACTGGTGGAGGGCATATATGACTGGTTCTTCATCCCCAGCAATTCTGCTAATGAATTAACTCTAGTGCAAGCAGGCCTACCGTGACCTGGTACATTTTCACAGCGATTGATATCTATATCAGAGCTTCTGTAGTCGACTGCTGCATTATTCCACTGACCAATATAATCCTTATTCAAATTCACTGGGTTGATTGGATTCTGAACTGCTCCTGTACCATGGGCAGGTTTTTGTAAAAAGTTACCATAAATCCCAAGCAGATCCTGCCAATCTGACCTTTCCATCTGATTTCCTTGCATTTCAGCTGGAATAAGATCTGGACTTTGCAAAACTGGCTTTTGTGGAGTAGCAGGAACCCAAGAATCCCCATTTTGGATAACTCTATTCCCTTGGGGAGTTGAAAATCTCCCCAGATTCATCCTCAAATTGTAAGTGTATTCTTCTCACTGTCTAATTCATCCCTTGGGAAGACTTTTAACTGTTAGAAACTGACTTCGTTTTGACTCACAGATGAGACTTCACTGTAAACCCCACAAATGAAAATTTCAATCAAAACAGCTTCTACTTTAGTGGTAGGAGAACATGAATAAAAAACTGTTCTTTGATATGAAAGCATAAGAAATTCCATCATGCATCTAAATAAAGGAAATCCTCCAAATCTCGTAGTTTAGAGAAATATCAGAAACATATGTAAAGGCAGATTCCAAATTTAGCCTCAAGTCAACATACAATAATAACTGGACCAATTAACAAGTATTGATTTTCAGTGTGTACTTTGAAATAAAAAAAATATTGAAACACATTATACGAATATAAACTTATGCATAACAATAGTTCTTGCTGAGAAGTGAAATTAAATATACAATTTCTTCGTTCTGCAGTTTTATACACTTCAATAATTCAAGTCGTGAATTTTGCTCTCTACAGCCTACATGAATTACTTTTTATCTCAAAACCTGTTTTTATTTCCATCTGTGCAAGTACCAATGGGAAAACCAGCAATTGCTGTTTAAAGTTGAATAATATTTTATAGTAACCCATAAGAAATGGAACAATTATCGATAAGAAAACAGGAATGGGAACTATATTCATATAGAATCTCAATCTCAAAAGGAATATATGACTGCATTTTTCAGTTTCTTGCTTTTATCTAAGTTTTTGCTCAGTACTTGAACCACCATATCCATATTCGAAAATCATGAAAAAGCAAAGGAATGCTGCTTACGAATTAGCAATCTCACATAGAACAAGTACCCAAAATGACAAGGAGGAGAAAGCAAGTGAATTGGAGGAAGACGGAAAAGCAAAGCAACAAATCAGAGATAATATAAATTGGGAAATCACTGTGAATTTGGGGGAACTTAATTCTTACAGCCGAAGGGTGAAGATTGAAATGCACCCAGGTGAATGAAATCCAACAAATCTTCACACAGAATTTCCAAAATGATTCTGAGTTGAAAATGGATCACCTACTTTTATGGGTTATAACAAAATAAAATTAAAGACCAGTTGAACATGCAATGAATTTAATAAATATGGGATAAATATGTAATCTTTAACAGCTAAGCTAACCGATCTTTAGCTGAGTTCAGTTACCGGAGTGAAGTTGCTTGAGAACCAGTCAATGCCGGAGAGCCAAGTCAGTCTTGTTAAAAAATAGGAGAGAGAAAAAAGAGAAATGAGGGACAAAGAAGAGAGAAAAAAATGTAGGAAAAAATTAACATCCGAAGTAGCAACCCTTTCGTATACGTTAACAAACGTTGTACTATGTTTAGGCTGGTCCCATTTCATATAATAAAGGGGAGGGGTGGGGAGGTTGGGTTTGGGGTG
>MU743735.1:27051-56584 GCA_026770625.1 Nicotiana glauca | reverse complement strand
GTGGGGGGGTGGGGTTCAGAATCTTTGGCAAAGGCTACATTCAAAGCACAAAATCCTCATTTGTTACCAGGATTAAAAGACACCCAATAAAAGTATGTTAAGATGACGATTTTTCTTATTGGAAAGATTTATTTAATGGTTCTTAATGGTTTAGATAATACTTTATTACAATTTATTTATATTTAGTAACATTCTTTAGTGTTTGTTTTTATGATTTTTGGCCAATTTTTCTATACAAGGAGTTTAATGTGAAATGTCGTGATGTTATTCTGACCGTTGGTGGAGATTGACGTAATGCATATCTTTTGACTGTTAGCGGAGATTGTTGTAATACATAAATTTTGACCGTTCGAAGAAATTATCGTAATAGATAATTTTTATTACTGTTAATAGAGATTGTCGTAATGCATATGTTTTGGCCGTTGGTAGAGATTGTCGTAATGCATATCTTTTGACTGTTAGCGGAGATTGTCGTGATGCATAGTTTTTGACCATTAGTAGAAATTATCGTGATACATATGTTTTGACCGTTAGTAGAGATTGTCGTAATGCATATGTTTTGATTGTTGGTAGAGATAAGTATTAACACATATAGTCACCCAAACGAAGAAAATAGTCAAGTCTTAGTGATTATGTTTGACAATATCTAATCAGGAGATACGCCGAACTTAAATCGTATTTTTTAATCAAATATTATATAATAATTTTAGGTTTTAAGTGATACTTAGTATCCCGCAATGCGCGAATACAAACCATGTCAAATTGTGATTTGAGTTATTTGGATTATGAATAACTTTAAGATTTAAATCTTCTAAATAAAAATTATAAATTATCATTAGACATTAATTAAGAACCGGGATACGAAATAACTTCTCAAATTTAATAGTAGATAACTTAGTTTTTTCTATATATGCAGCAATCCAACTCATTGATTTTAGTACTTTCGTATTGCTGTCAATATTTAAAAATACTAAAAGTGTAATATTCGAATCTATCTTGTTTAAGCGGTTAAACAAAATTCTTGCAAGAACAAACTATTTTCGGTCCCTTTTCGTTGCAGACTAATTCAATCACTTGGATTGTTGATGTTAAACAAGATAACTCGGTGTAGGTGGTAATTTTTGACAAGCCACTATTGAATTTCACTTTCATATATCTCTTGTTTGTGTTCTAATTTCGATCGAGGTACATTTTGCAATACAATTGGAAATTTAATTATTTTTTTATTGGGCAGTTAAAAAGAGAAATGTGAAATGAAGTCTAACACATTATTTTATATGTAAATAAAAAATTAAACATAAATAGTAAATAGTAACGAGGAAGATTTTTGGAGGCTAGAGGTGTGCCTGTAGCATACACTAGGGTGATCCAGGATATGTATGATAGTGCTAAGACCTAGGTTAGCACGGTAGGAAGAGACTCAAAACACTTTTAAGTCTTGATGGACTTGCATAAGGGATTCATTCTTAGCCCATTATTATTTGCCTTGTCGGTGGATGTTCTGACATGATATATTCTTATGAGAGGGATGTCATGGTGCATATTATTTGCGGATGACATAGTAGTGATTGATGAGACACGGGGTAGTGTTAATGCGAGGATGAAGGTTTGGAGACAAACCCTAGAGTCAAAAGGTTTCAAGATGAGCAAGACTAAAACATAGTACTTGTAATGCAAATTCAGCTACGTGACTTAGAAAGCGAACGTGGAAGTGAGACTTGATTCACGAGTCATCCATAAGAGAGAGTTTTAAGTACTTTAGATCAATAATCCAATGTAATTGGGAGATTGACGATGATGTCACGCATCAGATTGTGTCGAGTGAATGGAATGGATACTCTTATTCGAAATTTTATGTAATAAGAATGTGCCACCAAGACATAAAGATAAGTTCTACAAGGTGGTGGTTAGACCGACTATGTTTATGGGGAGGAATGTTGGCATGTCAAGAGCACCCACGCTTAGAAGATGAAAGTAGTAGAAATGTGGATCCTGAAATAGACGTGTAGGCATATCAGGAAAGATATGATTAGGAATGAAGATATTCCGAACAAAATGGGTAACCCTCATGGAGGACAAGATACGAGAAAAAAGGCCGAGATGGTACATGCATATGAAGAGGAGGTGCGCAGATGCCTTGGTGAGGAGGTGTGAGAGATTGATCATGGTGGGGATGAGAAGAGGTAGAGGTAGGGCTAAAAAGTATTTGGGAAAAGTGATTATGCACGACATAGTGCAGCTTCAGCTTACCGAGGACATGACCCTTGATAGGAGACTGTGAGTTTGAGAATTAGGATAAAAGGTTAATTAGTAGGCGCGCACGTTCCATTTTCATGCCAGTAGCATTAGTATTAGTCTCGTATTTTCGGTTTTTCTTATCTGCAAATTTCTTTCACTATATATTGTTTCTTTCGCTTTGGCTATTCTATCATCTTATTTTATTTTGGTTTTTATTCCCAGTCCCATATTTTCGTATTAGTCTTGTTTTTTTGTTTTTTTTAAATTTTTTCTCCTTGAGTCGGGGTCTATCAAAAACAGCTTCTTTATCTTCATAAGTAAGATTTGTGTATACTCCATCCCTAAATCCCATTTGTAAGATTATACTGTGTTTATTATTGTTGTTGTTGTTGATTTAGTTAAGTGATAATCTTTTTAAGAGGGGCAATAGGTATAAAATGTAGTGTAGACATGTAAAAGTTTCTCATTACAAAACCTTTTAAGCAAGTCACATCAATACTATCAATTACTAGCATGCCAAAAGGATGTATATGGGAAAAATTAAGACAAAGTAGAAAATATCACTTACATCCAAATATAATTTGAGAAAAGAACATTCCATTAAACTATTGAGGAAAAGACACGTTATTCTTTGGAAAAAATTACATACGGTTGTTTTTCAAGCTATAAATACATGAAGGAAGTCTATTTTGTGAAAAAAGAAAGAGATAGAAAAACACATCAAAGAAGCATTCCAGATAAGTACACTGTACATGTATGTCTTTACTTTATCTTTCTTTTTCCTTTAGTTATCTTTCACATATATACTTATTTGACTGTCCAATCAAATTTTCTATGAGGAAGGCTATTCCTGACAATGTCTTTAGTTTTATCTTTGATTTCTTCATCATTTTTCTCTACAAGTTAAGTTCATTACAAATACCAAGACTTATAAGCACAACTTGATTTGATTTTTTACCAACTAAGAAATACAAATAATTTTCTCTTATTTTAAACACAGGAAGCTATAAATAATTAGAGTACTAAAGAAGAATAAAATCCTTCTAACCGCAGAAGTGAACTCGATATTTTGTTCGGTGGATAAAGTTACCTGGTACTTGTTACTGATGGGAGCTATCAGATATCCCATGAAATTAGTCGACGTGCGCATAAGCTGACCCAAACATCACAGGTATAAAATAAAAAAAAAATTGACTCAATATTATTTTGGCAAAGTTCTTTTGTCAATTTCCCTAAAACATATCATAAATGTTAAATTCTAAAAAACATATGATGGGGGAACAAAAATTCAAGATCAAGAAGAAAAGAAGAATAAAGGGGGCAAAAGCAGGAAAACCAGAGAGAGCAATAAACTGCGAGGATAGTATAAAAATACTGATAGTTACAAGTGGAGATTAGTTGCTTCCTTCCTCGATTACTTGAAGATACATGTACGACACGATAAAGGTCTCTAAGAAACTAAATAGAAGTTGGAAGGACCTGAAATTTAACACAAGCGAAGAGTTGCGCTCGAAAGTTTAAGGATCCGCCGAAAAAGGGAAAGCCTTGGAGTCGTCGACTCGGAGTCAAATCTGAATCTCTGTCCAATTTTTGGAAATCAACATTGGATGTGCAAACAATTTTTTTTTGTTCTGTAGAATATTCTCTGATTAATCTAATTACATCACAAAGACATTGAGTTTTAGTTCATCAAGAATGATGTGAGGATATTTTATGGAATGATTTCCGACAAGTCTTTTCCCGGGGGAGCGGAAAAAGAAAAGAAAATGAATCAAAGAAAAGGACTTGCTAATTTCAGAATACATCACATCTCTAGGGTTAACCCTGTCTATCGCCCTTCTTGTGGCTTTTAGGGATGGACAGGCCAGAAATATATTCGTACTGCCCATCCATTATATTCTAGTCTAGAAGTATTCGTGTAATCAACTATATGAGCGCCTAAATCATTTTGATTTAAGAAAGACAACATTTATGTTTACGTTACGCTTATAAATAACAACTATTTGTATCCCTTAACCAGGTTTGTGAAAATGGTTAATTAAATCCAAGATATATTAACTAAAGTAGATGTGACACAAAGGGCTTGCTTATAACATCAAAATTTTAAACTTTTTCCCTTAAATGTAAGTCATTTTACCTTATAGTCTAACCAAATAATCACTTGTGTAGTTGGAAATAAAATATGACTTGTCTATATCCATTGTGTAATGAATGAAAGGTCAAAAAGGTAAAATAACCATATGACCTCACGTGACTCATAGTAAGCCCACGTTTTTTGGGCAAGATTTTTGTACGGAAACATATTGGTTTACTATTATTATTAAGCTCGATATTAAAATTTCTTGTACATGAAAAAGGAGGCAACTTGTGACTTCTCACTCCAATTTGGGCAAATAAATATGATCAGAAGCCTATAAGTCAGTTAAAAAAGTCGTTAACGGGTATGATAAAAGTTAAAGTTATTTTTAATAATAATTAATTAATTAAAAAAGAATTGGATATCAATCTACTCTAAAAAAGCAGAAGGAATGGGAGCCATTATCATATTTTATTTTTGAGCATTTGATATGATACTTTTTGTTTGTCTCAACAAATCTACAGTATGCCTAATACTCATTTAACATTTATAAAGGCAAGGTTTTATGTTTGCTTTCTTTATGTATTCTCTTCTGAATGTTAATATACACAGAGGCAAAACCAGAATTTCTATCTTATGAGTTCTGATTTTTAGAACGAACATTAATAACTAAATTTTAAACTTAATATTATATATATATAATAATTTTTTAAATATAAATATACTTTTTAAGCATAAGCTATTAAATTCGGCGAAATCGTAACTTAATTTTAACCTCCGCCAATGAGTATACAGGTGCAAGGCCGATGCCTAACCTCTATCAGGTGGATAGTTTTAATAAATAAATAAATAATGGATGTGATACTGAAAAGCGGTTGGATAATATTTGATTGAAATGCCTCATTTTATTTTATATATTTCTTTATAGGAATAACTCAAATTCCTTCTTTCATTTAAATAACACCATTTTTTGTTTTGATTTCCAATTCGGTGTTGAGTATCCGCATTGGAGCTTGACTATATCCGTATTCGCGCCGCGTAGGGCCTCATTCGGGGAAAAACGCTCCATACCAAAGATTTTTCCATACTCAAGACTCGAACTCGAAACTTCTAATTAAACGAGGAGCGGTTTCATCCACTGCACCACATCCTTTGGCGGTTAAATAACACTATTTATCCGATCTTGTGTATTACATCTATTTAATAAGATTGAACAAACCCCTACAAAATTGTTTAACTCCAAGTAGATGAAACTAGTTTAAAAGATTAACTAGGACACGGATACCTAAGTTATTGTTAATAGATTAAACATTACCATAAAGTATTGTTGATGGTAAAGGATGGATACCTTAGTTATTATTAATAATAAAATAGCACAAAAATTAAGAAGATTAATAATTATGAAGCAAGCCTAACGGAAGATGCCCTATGATTTTAGTAAAGATCACATGTTTCCAAGAGCCTTTGTCATTTCCAATGAAATATATAGGTTAATCTGTGGAGATTTATTCTGAAAATACCAAAATATATAGTTAATTTGGGGCTCTATATATTTTCATTCTTTATGTTAATTAAACTAACTATGGCCCCATTGGTAGATTTCTTTCTAAAACCATAATTGGAGAAAAAGGTTTCTCAATTTATGTCAAATGCATTTTTTTTTATTTAATTCGAGAGGAAGAAAATTGCACCTAACCAAATACTCGTTTAGTCAGAGTTATGTAAGACAATTTACCTTTTTGAAGACAAAGACAAAATAATAAAATCAAATAACATAGCACTCTTTGCTTTCTACTACACCTAGTTTGCTATTTGTCTACATTTTTTTGGGGTGTTCAATGTACTTTTGTATCTAGCTCTTTCTCATTAGGTAATTTTCAAGGCGAAAGCAATAATCGCTTAAAGAAATAATATTTGAACTGCTCTGCCTATTATTTTAGGAGACTTTTTAGGCTGAAAGGACTATTTTTACTTGAAATTATATATCGATTAATCAGAAATGTGAATAAGAGAAGCTTGAGGAATTAAATGTAGATCGGAATATCAATAAGAATGGTACCCTTTAAAACAAAAACAACAATAACAAAAAATCCAGTATGTTCCCACCGGGTGGGGTCTGGAGAGGGTAGTCTGTAGTCTGTATGTAGACCTTATCCCTACCTAACAGGTAGATAGGTTATTTCCAATAGACCCTTGGCTCAGGAAGGGTAATAAGAAGAAGAGGAAAGCAAGAAAGGGAGAAAGAGGGAAGAGAAAAGAAAAAGTGAGAGATAAAGGATAAGTAGTACCAAATAATAACTACAGAGAATACAATACCCAAGGCGGACAAAACCACATAACGTAATAAAAATCTAAGAATATGAAGGGACATGCGTGCTACTAAGACTATCGGTGAGCAACTTAACGCTACCCACTAACATTCTACCTTAATCCTCGACCTCCTTACCCTCCTATCAAGAGTCATGTCCTCAATGAGCTGAAGCAGCGCCATCTTATCTAATCACCTCTCCCTATTACTTCCTAGGCCTACCTCGGCCTCTTCTCAAACTCGCCATGGAGAACCTCTCACACCTCCGAACATGAGCATCAATGCTTCTTCTCTTAACATGTCCGAACCATCTCAACCTCGACTCCCGCATCTTGTCCTCCAAGGAGGCTACTCCCACTCTGTCTCGGATAACTTCATTCTTGATCTTATCTCTCCTAGACACCTACACATCCATCTCAACATCCTCATCTCTGCTACTTTCAACTTCTGCACGTGAGAATTCTTGACTGGCCAACATTCCACCCCATAGAGCATAGCCGATCGAACCACCACTCTATAAAACTTACCCTTAAGTCTTGGCGGCACATTCTTATCACATAAAACACCGAAAGTGAGCCTCCACTTCATCCATCCCGGTTCGATGCGATGTGCGACATTTTTGTCAATCTCCTTGTTACCTTGGATAATAGACTCGAGATACTTAAAACTCGCTCTCTTGGGGATAAATTGAGCATTAAGCTTTACCTCTACGTCTGCTTCGTGGGTCCCATCACAGAATTTGCACTCCAAATATTCTGTTTTGGTTCTACTCAATTTGAAACCTTTAGACTCCAAGGTCTGTCTCCAAACTTCCAACCTCGTGTTAACTCCGCTTCGCGTCTCGTCAATCAACATTATATCATCGGCAAATAGCATGCACCAAGGCACCTCCCCTTAGATGTGTCGCGACAATACATCCATCGCTAAGGCAAAGAAAAACGGGCTAAGAGTCGATCCCTGATGCAACCCCACACCACAGGAAAATGCTCTAAGTCACCACCCACAGTCCTCACCCGAGTCTTAGTATCGTCATACAGATCCTTAAGCACCCTAATGTACGCTATCGGAACGCTGCTAGCCTCCAAATACCTCCACATGACCTCCCTCAAGACTTTATCGTACGCTTTCTCAAGGTCAATAAACACCATATGCAAGTCCTTCTTCCTCTTCCAGTACTGCTCCACTAATTTCCTTACCATATGAATCGCTTCCGTAGTCGAACATCCCCACATGAATTCAAACTGATTTTTGAAAATAGACACGCACCTCCTCAGCCTGGCCTCCACCACCCTCTCCCAAATCTTCATAGTGTGACTCAATAGCTTGATACCCCTATTATTATTACAAATTTTAGATATCACCATTGTTCTTGTAAAGCGGAACTATCGTACTCCACCTGTATTCTTGGGGCATCTTCTTCGTCTTAAAAATAAAATTAAATATCCTAGTGAGCCACTCCAAACCTCTTGCCCCGCGCTCTTCCAGAATTTCATCGGGATTTCGTTTGGGCCCGTCGCTCTGCCCCTGCACATCTTACGCATAGCCCCTTCCACCTTATCTACCGTAATCCGCCTACAACACCAAAATTATGTAGATTCTCGGAGTGCTCTAACTCACCCAGCAGAATGAGTCTATCCCCCTCCTCATTCAACAATTCATAGAAGTATGTCTGTCATCTTCTCCTAATAAGTGCCTCGTCAATCAATACTTTGCCATCCTCGTCCTTGATGCACTTGATTTGGTCTAAGTCACAGGCCTTCCTCTCCCTCACATTGGCCAACTAGTACAACTTCTTGTCCCCGCCTTTGCCCCCGAGCTCCTCGTACAAACGAGCAAATACCACATTTTTAGCCATCGTAACTTCTAACTTTGCCTTTTTGTAACACTCCCGATAAGTCTTTTTTTCCTCCTCGTTTGTACTCTCTACTAGCTTCAAATAAGCGGTTTTCTTAGTTTTCACTTTACCTTGGACCTCTCCCTTCTACCACCAGTCTCCTCTATGACCCCCGGGAGAGCCCTTCGTGAACCCTAATACCTCTTTAGCAGCTACCCTAATGCAATTCGCAGTCGTGAACCACATACTAGACGCGTCCCCATACTCATCCAGGCCCTCGTAGCCAACAACGTCTCCCCTAACTCCTGAGCTTTGTCCTTGGTCAAGTTACCCCACTTGATCTTAGGTTGCCTACACACCACCCTCTTCTTCCTACTCCTCTTGATCTCCAGGTCCATGACTAGGAGCCTATGTAGGGTTGTAAGGTGCTCACTTGGGATGACCTTGCAATCAGTGCACAGACCTTTATCGCATTTCCTGCAAAGAAGACAATCAATCTGAGTCTTGCCCTTTGAATTCTAGAAAGTGACCAGATGCTCTTCCCTCTTCGGAAAACTCGACTTAGCTATAACCAAATCAAAAGCTCTAGCGAAATCCAACATTGAATTACCTCCCTCATTCCTATCCCAAAAATCGAACCTGCCATGCACATCATCATAACCTCTAGTACTAGCCCCAACATAGCCATTGAAATCTCCGCCAATAAGCAACTTCTCTGTTTGCGGGATACTACACACCATCTCGTCCCAATATAAAGAATGGTACCCTTTATATTATAATAATCATTATTTTAGAAATCTTAAACATAACAATTTTATATAAGTTGACCCCCATAATCAAATTACGTCGCATTTTATTTTTAATTACAAACTTCTTAAATATTTGATTTTAAAGCGTCTAGCAAAGAGAAGGCGAAACCCAAATACTACATATAAAACTAGACGTTACCTTTGGTACACAACGCAGGTGTATCCACCCGTGCGTATTTAATTATACCTAGTGTTTTTGTCCTAATATACTAATTCAATTTGCGAGTGGAAATTACAGCATATTTGATTAGTTTTTAGTCAGCTTGAAGTTTGAATTCAAATTAGTAACAGTAATTTTACCCAACTTGAAATTAAATAAAGCACATTTAAATGCAATTAAGGTAAAATGTAAGGTCATGTTGGATCTGATTAAGCTTGCTCCTTTTGGACAACACTCTATTTATTACTATCATCATATTCTAATCGAGGTATTATTAAGCTCGTGCATCAAGAATTGTCACATGTGTTTGTGCACGAATTGACCAATTCAGAACATTAAATACTCATATACTGTCATATATTCCGTTATTATACACAAAAATCATTCCCCCTAATTATTATCATGGTAAGTTTCTAAATGATGAATAAGTCAAGATGGAGGAATATTGTAACAGTAGTAACAAAAGTAAATCAATGCAAATAAGGGAACTAAATCACGCCTTCTAGACCTAGCATTACTTTTTAAAATGCATATATAGTGAATAATACGAATTTACTACAAACAGTAATTAAGAAGAGATTAAAGATATGGTAAAAAGGAATGAATAAGAGATATGGAAGAAAAATAAGATAGGTTGATGAATTCTTGTCAAAAAATTAAAAAGAGAGATTCTTTAATTTCGTAGCACTTAAAACATACAATGCAGTTACCCAATGAAAAGAATAATAATCATTACTTAATGATTAGGTTTCACATTAGCTAATTAGAATTTGGAAAATCAAATGATATGGTATCTCTAAATCAGATATTATGCAAATACAATCAATCATTAGCATGCAAAAAGGATGTACATGTGGCAAAGTAAAGACGAAATAGAAGACACAATATTCCGGGAGGCCCCTGCACTTGTCCAAATTTGTCATATCGGTGTTCGTACTTACAAATTTATCTGCCCTTAAAAATTGAGCATTTTAAACTTCACTCATTCTATGTGGCATATTTTACTGAAATGCGTGTGCTACGCTCGTTTAAGGATCGTGAGACCTATTAAAAAGGCACCAACAACCATTTTTTGGCTGTCATCTTTCTCCCGATTGTTCATCCTCCATTGTTGAACAAAAGTGAGCTTTTTTTCTTCGCTTTTCTCTTTCTCTCTCCAATATTTTCTGTCCAATTCTTCTTTTTTTCTCTCTTTCTCTCTCCATATTTTCTGTCCAATTCTCTCCCTCTCTCTCTCTCTTCAACATTTTCTGTCCAATTCTGTCTCCTCTCCCCTATCTTCTTTGTTTGTTTCTTCCCTCGAATCTGAAACTTTATCATGAATTTGAAATTCAATAGTTTAGAGCTCTTTTAAAATTCAATTATATGTCCTTTTTGTTGAAGGGGAACTATCAAAAATACCAACAAACCAAAAAAAGGATCAACCGAAAAATCCTCAAAAAATACCACACCTCAAAAATAACCCATAAAGGATTTTAAAGCACAAACTATACATCCTTTACCGATTAATACTTTAAAAAGATTAGAGCTTTTTGAGAAAATTTAACCACTAATTTCAAAAATCAAACAAGGCAAGACTTTTTTCCTAATTCAGTAAAAAAAATAAGAAGAAAAATAATGAATTATTCCCCCATTTTCGAGCTGGACAAAAAGTGGACCATCGAACTTTTTCTCCGCCACTTAACGCCTTCAGCCATGAAAATGGACCACCGAACTTCTACTTTCACTTTTCGATCAGAAAAAAAAAAAAAAAATTTACCTTGATTTCTTTTCTTTATTCGTTTTAATTTTATTTCTACAATTAAAAAGAGAAGAATTGGAAGGGGAGAGGAGGAAAAACATGAACATAGAAGCGAGATGGGCAAGAGGAAGAACGTGAGGAGAGAGAGAAATCAATGAGGAGGGGATTAGGGTATTAATGTTTGAATTTTATTTTTATTTTTTATTTTTTTATTTTATTTTTTTATTTTAATTATTTCTAATCCACCATGTGACATAGTATCTGCTCATTGTTATTTTTTGACGTGATAGCCAACTTCATAAACGTTTATTATACAAGATATGAGGAAGTATAAATGTTCAATTGGCAAATTATTAAGTTTGGGGACCAGAATACAAAGTGACACAAGTATATGTACCGTTTAATCCGTTCTATCCAAAATAGAAACATCGCTATACGTGCAAATATACTTAGAGAAAAGAACCTACAATTTAAATCATTGAGGAAATGACACATTATTATCAGGAAATAATATATCTACTCAAATTTTTCATTTGATGTGACAATCTTTTCTTTTTAGTCTATTTTAAAAAAATATGCAATTCTCTTTTGGAAATTATTTGTTTTGGGCATCCAATTTTATCTTTAATAGTAGTATAATTTTTTGGATTTATTAATTAATAAATAGTTCATTCCTCTATAATAGAGAGAACATAAAAAGATATGTAAAATTTTAATCATCACTTATTTAACAGGATAATTTTGGTAATATTAATATGTTTGACTTAGATGTCAAGTATCTTATTTAATTTCTTAAATCTCCTGTACAATCAAACACTTTTGCATAAAATGAAACGAAAAGAGTATTATTTCAAGCTATACGTATATAAAGCACATTTGTATCTAGTTAGAGGAGAAAGAAAGAGAATGACACAACTAAAGAGGTATTTAGGATAAGTACAGTACTAAAGAACTTATTGAAAACTTTATGTAAGCTTCTCTTTTCCCAACCCGCTGTCACGATCCGAATTTTTTTTCTCGGGAGTCGTGATGACACCAGTTAGTAAAAGCTAGTCAAACCAACCAACTAAACTAGTTGACTTGTTTTCCATTTTTGATTTCATTAATGACTTACAACCAACAATTAATAACAATATAATTTAACAAGGGGAAGAATAAATTTCAAACTTAATAATATTGCTACTGCAATTTCTTAACAAAATTATCCAAGATTTGGTGTCATAACCCTACAGACCGTCTAAGAGTACTACAAATAAGGGTCTGAAAGAACAAAATACTGTCTCTAGAACTACATAAGAGAGACAAGAAAATAGATAGAGGGAGACGCCAAGGCCTTCGGACGCCTGCAGGACTAGCTCGGGTCGCCTGGTATGCAAAAAGCTGAAACCTCACTGCGGTCTGAAATCTGCAGCACTGAGATCTGCACATAAGAGTGCAGAGTGTAGTATCAGCACAATCGACCCCATGTGCCGGTAAGTGCCTAGCCTAACCTCGGCGAAGTAGTGACGAGGCTAGGACCAGATTACCAAATAAACCTGTGCAGATAAATAATGTATAGTGAAAAAATAAAAATAGAAACATATATATATTCAAGGATGGGTGGGGAAAACATACTGCAGGGAAATACCAGATAGCAACAAGAAAATAGAAGTTAAATATATGGAACATCACAATTCATTTATCAACAAGAATCAGAAATCAAACAAGTGCACGACATCACACTTCGTGCTTTTACTCTCATCCTCACCATAACATCAATATAATCGGCACAGAATGGTACATCGTGCGGCACAACATCATCCTCCTTCGTGCTTTACACTCTTCCTCACAAATTATGATAGTAATACATAGCATCACCCTTCGTGCTTTAACATTCTCTCACCAAAATAATGCGCGGCATCACCCTTCGCGTTTTACACTCTTCCTCACCCAAACAACAAATAAAACAATAAGGGCAAGAAATAAATTAATCATAATAAAATCCCGGCAAGGGATATCAAAACCACAACATCCCGGCAAGGGAATAACATTTAAAACAACAACGTCCCGGCAAGAGATCAATACTATAAACCCTTTCTCATTTACACATTTATCTCACAACTTGACTCACAATTTGAGACAATGCTCTATAAGACTCAATTGCCAATTATACTTTCACAAATCACCTTGCACTTGAGCCAATGCTCTTCAATATACACATACAAATATTATTTTCACAAACCTTGCTCAACAATAACAATCACCACATTAAACATGGACCATACAACGAAGTCACATTAATCACAACATAAGACTCACGGGCATGTTTGACACCGACATATAGATACTCGTCACCATGCCTATACGTCGTACTCAACAAATAACATATAGTATATAAGACCAAACTCCTATTCCCTCAAGGTAAGTTTAGACCAAACACTTACCTCGATGCCTCGTACACAGTTCAAGCCTCAACTATAGCTTTACCTCTTGATTCCACCACCAATTTGCTCGTATCTAGTCACAAGTTATTTAATTACATCAATGAATGCTAAAAAAACAATTTCTAATGCATGGAAATAAATTTTCTAAAGCTTTTTCCAAAAAGTTAAAAATCAGCCCCGTGCCCACATGGTCAATACCCGAGGTTCAAACCAAAATCCGACTACCCTTCACCTATGAACTCAAATATATAATTTATTTTGAGATCGGACCTCAAATCGAGGTCCAAATCCCAAAATTTAAAAAACTTAAGTTCTACCCAAAACACCCAATTTCTCCATGAATATAATTGATTTTGAGTTGAAATCATATTAAAAGATGTTAATGATTGAAGGAAACGAGTTAAAATACAATCGACTAGGAAGAAGAGTTGTTCTTGAAAAATCGCCCTAGGAATTTTATGTTTTGAAAAGATGTGAAAAAAGGTTGATTTTCGGCTAAGTATAAAAATTGCAGGTTGCCGATATGGGAATTGCGAGCAGGGCTCGCAATTGTGAACCCCGACCTCTGCTATGTTCGCATTTGCGAAGGGGGTTCTCACATTTGCGAGTGGGAAAATGCGAACAAAGGATCTCATTTGCGAAAACAGGCCCAAAAGGGGCGCATCGCATTTGCGGAGGGAAATCTCGCATTTGCGAGGAAGAGCTGGCCTGGGCTGTTTCGCATTTGCGACTCAGCCTTCGCATTTGCGAGCATGCGAAGCCTGCAGGCTTGAACACACCAGCTAAAAATCTGCAATCCACCAAGTCCAAAAATCTACCTCGTGGCCTATTCAAAACTCACCCGAGCCCTCGGGGCTCCAAACCAACATGCACACCAACCTGAAAAATATCTTACAGACTCGCTCGTACATTCAAATCACTAAAATCACATCAACAACTATGAATTTAGCATCAACATCATGAAATTTTCTTAAGAACTTCAAATTTTCAATTTTTCTAAAAAACGATCCGATTCACGTCATTTCAAGTCCGTTTCTTACCAAATTTTACAGGTTCAACTTAAATCACATATAAGACCTGTACCGGACTACGGAACCAAGATACGGGCCCGATACCATCAACTTTCAAACATATTTCATTTTCAAAAACTTATTTATTTTTCAGAAAATAATTTTCTTCAAAAATTCATTTCTCGGGCTAGGGATCTCGAAATTCTATTCCGGGCATGCGCCCAAGTCCCATATTTTTTTACGGACCTTCTTGGATCGTTGGAACACGGATCTGGGCCCGTTTATTAAAAATATTGACCGAAGTCAACTTAAATTCATTTTAAAGGCAATATTTATTATTTTTCACTGATTTTCATATAATGGCTTTCCGGCCAAGCACCCGAACTGTACACACAAATCGAGGTGAGGTAAAAAAGAGGCTTTAGGCCTCGAAATGCTGAATTTATTTCTAAAATAAGTGATGACTTTTCGGATAATCACACCCCCTCCCCCACAATGTATGTATTTAAAAACGTTACATATTTGAGTATCGAACCAAGTTTTGGTGCAGCGAAGTCCATCACTGACGATGTTTTCAATTATGTGAGAAACGTTATTTCGGGCTAATGTTTAACTATATCTCCCATGACACTACCACCTTACCATTGGTAAGCGCATTAGAACAATTAAGACAACAATACCTATAAGCAGGATTTCATCTTTCTTTCGTTAAATTAATAAATATAAATAGTTTTCTCTTATTTAAAACATAGGAGATCATAAATCGTTAGAGTTGAAAAAAAAAAATTCTTCTAACTGTAGAAGAATTGAACACGAGAATAATTTTGGTAGAGTTTTTTTAATCAATTTCATGGCTCTAAAACATGTCATACATTTTGATTTATGTACTGGAGTGGGAGGGGGGGGGGGGGGTAACCTAAGAATAAAAGAAAAAAAAATTAAAAGTTAAACAATAAAAGGATCACATATTTGCAAGAAGAATGTAAAATCAACAATAGCCTCTCATAAGATATCTAGTGCCTACCTTTATTAGTTCAAAATACGTACTTGATATGATAAAGATTCTTGATCGACCAATGAAAGTCAAGATAGAGTCACAAACACAGTCAGGCGAAAATCAACCCTTGAAAATGTAAAACGGTTAAGGGTCTGATTTTGCACTTCTACTATTATAAATAAGCCTTATTTATTCTCCGTTTGAGTTTCTTATCAAAAATATCCCTACTGTTATACTTTAGGTTTAAATTTACCCTTCATCCGTTAAATATGGTTAAATATACCCTATCAGTTTTTTAATAGACACGTGGCAGCATGTCATTGGACCTGACCCAATGATTAAAATTTTTTTAAAGCATTTTTATTAAAAACTGGAAAATAATTGTAAAAATAGAAAAAAATATTTTTATTTTTTAAAAACTGAAAAAAAATATTTTCGTTTTTGAATTTTTTTTATATTTTTTTCAGTTTTTTAAAGCATTTCGTTTTTTAGTTTTTTTAAAAGTAAAAGTATTTTTATTTATTTAAAAAATAAAATGAAGAAAAAAATTTCGAAAAAAGTATCTTCTATGTTAGTTTTTTTCTATGTTAGAAGTAGCTAAAGATTTTTTTTTTTCGAATTTTTTTTCTTCATTTTAACATTTTTTCTATGTTAAAAATATCTTTAAAACTAATGTATAGAAAAAAATTTCAAAAAAAAGTATCTTTAAAATCATCTAACATAGAAAAAAATTAACATAGAAGTTACTTTTTTTGAAATTTTTTTCTTCATTTTATTTTTTAAATAAACAACTATACTTTTACTTTTAAAAAAACTGAAAAACGAAATAAAACGAAATGTTTTAAAAAACTGAAAAAATAAAAAAAAATTCAAAAACAAAAATATTTTGTTGAAAATATTTTTTTCGGTTTTTAAAAAATAAAAATATTTTATTAAAAATATTTTTTTTTATTTTTGCAATTGTTTTACAGTTTTTAATAAAAATGCTTTAAAAAAATTTAATCATTGGGTCAGGTCCAATGACATACTGCCACGTGTCCATTAAAAAACTGGTAGGGTATATTTAACCATATTTAACGGATGAAGGATAAATTTAAACTAAAGTATAACAGTAGGGATATTTTTTATAAGAAACTCAAACGAAAGATAAATAAGGCCTATTTATAATAGTAGAAGTGCAAATCAGACCCTTAACCGAATTTAAAAAGATGTTAAAAAGGAAAAAGCTCTGGAGACGGTGACTCACAATCAGCACAGAATGAGTCTGATCAAGAGAGATTATAATTCGTATTCGATTTTCGAAAATAAATATAGTATGTGCATATGAAATTTCTTATTCTGTAAAACGTTCGTTAATTGATTCGAATAGATCGGAGACATTCAGAGCCCATTTCATCAAGAATGATTCACTGACGTTCTACGTAACGAATATTTACATTACTCCTCCATTATATGTTAGTTCAAAAAGTGTCCGACTGATCCAACGGAGGGCCCAAATCACTTTAATCTAACAAAGATACATTCATGATATGTAAAGAACAGAAATAATGATTAATTATTGTATTTGTATTCTTTAACTAATTACAAACTTGTGAAATAGTTAAATAAATCAATATATATTTCAGTAACATGTGATTGTCGTCTTTACGTTACTGTCCAAGAACAAAATGATGTCAAAGTTTTAGATCCCCTATTATATTTCTTAAAGGTGATTGTAAATTTTATGTCGTTGTCTAAGAAAATGCTCACATGATATAATGAATGAAAGGACACGTGATTCACAAAAAGTCTGGAGAAATTTAAAAATAGCCAGATTTATAACTGGTCATTCAAAAATAGCCACAGTTTCAAAAGTAATCGAAATTTAGTCAATGTTCATGTAAAGATAAATCTGAGCGAAAACACTGTTCAAAACCTGAAAAATACGCCCGCATATTATACGGGAGTTCCAGCATAAATATGCTTGAACTCCCGCATATTATACGGGAGTTCCAGGATAACTATGCTGGAACTCCCGTATAATATGCAGGAGTTCAAGTATAATTATGCTGGAATGTCACGACCCGGATTTTCCACCATCAGGAGTCGTGATGGCGCCTACTGTCGGAGCTAGGCAAGCCAAGCATTTAAAACCTTTTCGGATAACATCACAACAATAATAACAATGATAGACCGTTAAATAAGAGCGAAAGTCTTTTATAACATAAATAACTGAAAACCCAGAATGCGGAAGCTTAACATTTCACTACCCAAGACTGGAGTCGCTATCTCTCGAACTACTAATGAATGCTACAAACAAATCTGAATAGAAAAATACACAGTGTCTGTATCGGTACAATGAAAGCAAACCGAAGATATAGAAAGGGACTCCGGCCTGCGAACGCCAGCTAGGCTACCTCGTAGTCCCTGGACTGAAGTCAGCTCCCACTCAATGTGCTACTGCTGTGGTCCAAAAGCTGCTCCGGTACCGTGATCTGTGCAAAAAGCACAGAAGTGTAGCATCAGCACAACCGACCCCATGTGCTGGTAAGTGTCTGGCCTAACCCCGGTGAAGTAGTGACGAGGCTAGACAGGACTACCAAATCAACCTGTGCAGTTCAACATATATATGTGCAATAAAAGGAAAGAATACCAAAATTAAACAGTTAAAAGGGAGGGAAGCATGCTATGGGGGAGTACAATCCGGATATAAAAGTCATCAACTTAAATAAGGGACAGGGCACAACAATAATTAACAGAAACGAGAAATCCAACAATTTCACGGCATCAACCTTCGTGCTTTTACTCTCATCCTCACCCAAAGCAATCAAATAAAATGCACGGCATCACCCTTCGTGCTTTCCTCACATAACTCTCATTTCATGGCACGGAATGATCCTTCGTGCAGATATAATCAAACAATGGAACGGAATGACCCTTCGTGCATAATATAATCAATAATAGCACGGAATGTCCCTTCGTGCATAATATAATCAATAATGGCACGGAATGACCCTTCGTGCATAATATAATCAACAATGGCACGGAATGTCCCTTCGTGCGAATATAAACGAACAATGACACGGAATGACCCTTCGTGCATAATCACTCTTCCTCACTCAAACAACAATCACAACCAAACGGGCGAGGAAAATAAATAATAACAAGAAATGTCCCGGCAAGGGAAGAACACAATTAAACATCTAAATTCCGGCAAGGGAGCAATATCAACAACTTACACATCCCGACAAGGGAGATCATTACATCTCTTTCCAATTCTTTCATTTCTTACTCGATAGTATTTTATCGTTTGAGCCAACGCTCCAAAGAATTCACAATTCATAATTAATCCTCAAACTTTTCACATTATGTAGAAAATCATTAATTAGCTTGGAAAGGTCCCAAAGTATACCAAAACAAGTACCAACAAAGTCCCACGGTTATGCTAGATACCTGTGTATAGATACTCGTCACCATGCCTATACACCGTACTCGATCATTTAGCAATTAACAATTAATAATACTCTAATCCTATTCCCTCAAGCCAGAGTTAGATCAAACACTTACCTCAATTGCTCCAAAAATCCACTCAAGCCTCTAGTATAACTTTACCCCTCGAATTCACCACAAAACCGCTCGAATCTAGTCACAAATTTCTTGAATGTATCAACAAATGCTAATTGAATCAACTTGAATGCATGAAAATAAATTTTCCAAAGTTTTACTCAAAAATTCCCAAAACGCCCCCGGGCCCATGTGGTCAAAACCCGAGGTTCGAACCAAAACCCGGTTACCCATTCCCCCACGAGCTCATATCTATGATTTGTTTTGAAATCGGTCCTCAAATTGGGGTCCAAATCCCCAATTTTAAGAAAACTTAGGTTCTACCCAAAATTCCCATTTTTACCCATGAAAACCTTAATTTTAAGATGAAAACATGATAAATGATGTTAAAGAATGAAGAAATTACGTGAAAATCAACTTACAAATGGATTGGAGAAGAAAGTTTTCTTGGAAAATAGCTTATGGAGTGTTTGAGTTGAAAGAATGAAGAAATGAGGTGAATATTCGACTAAGTATGAAAAATGCAGGTCTCTGATGTCGCAATTGCGAACAGGGGTTCGCAATTGCGGACCCCGACCAAATATGAGAATTGCGAAGTTGAGTTCGCATTTGCGAACTTTGAAGGATACTGGAAGGTTCGCATTTGCGAAAAACAGGTCGCATTTGCGAAGGTTCAATATCGCATTAGCGGACAAATGTTCGCATTTGCGAAGGTTGAGGCTAAAGGCGGACATCGCATTTGCGATCGATTTTTTCGCATTTGCGAAGGAAGCTGCCCAGCATTTGCGATAAAAAGCTCGCAATTGCGAGCTCGCATTTGCGAGTGCTGGCTTCGCAATTGCGAAGCCTGCAGAACAGAAGAACACCAGGTTTTTCAACAATGAGAAATGCAATCCGATGCCTATCCAAAACTCTCCCGAGCCCTCGGGGCTTCAAACCAATTATGCATACAACTTCAAAAACATCCTACGGACTTACTCGCGCGATCAAATAGCCAACATAACATCATATACATAGAATCAAGTCTCAAAACACATGATTTTCTTCTAAGTTTCATAAACTTTCAAATTTGGAACTTATAGTCCGAAACACGTCATACGACGTTCGTTTTCAACCAAACTTTATAGATAGCGCTTAACACATATTTAAGACTTGTACCGGGCATCAGAACCAAAATACGAGCCCGATACCATCACTTTTTGATCAAATTTTATTTTTATTTTCCTTAAACATTTTCAGAAAAATAATTTCATGGAAAAATTCATTCCTCGGTCCTGGGACCTCGGAATTCGATTTCGGGTATACGCCCAAGTCTCATATTTTTCTACGGACCCTCCGGGACCGTCAAATCATGGGTCCGGGTCCGTTTACCAAAAATATTGACCGAAGTCAACTTTAACCATATTAATATCAAAATTTATCATTTTTCACACAGAATTCATATTTGAGCCTTTCGGCTACACGCCCGATCTGCGCACGCAAATCAAGGCAAGTAAAAGTGAGGTTTCCAAGGCCTCTGGAGCACGGAACGAATGAGGAAACAGGTGATGACCTTTTGGGTCGTCACATGGAACTTCCGCATAATATACTGGAGTTCCAGCAAGTATAAATGTCCAGTATAATATACTGAAATTTGGAGCACCGGTGCTCCAGTCTCCCGTATATTATACGAGAGTCAGCAAAGTGTACATGTCCAGCATAATATGCTGGAGTTCGTACACAGATGCATCCGAACTCCCGTATATTATACGGGACGGTCTCTGTTGCAGCAAATAGTGGCTATTTTTCATTGACTTCGTAAACGGTGACTATTTTTGATTGATCAGTCCGAAAACTGGCTATACCATGCTATTTTGACCAAAAAGCCCATATTTATATTGGAAGAGTTTGGCAAAGAAATACGGAGGTTTGACACAGTTACTCACAAAAATAAAACTATTTACCCTTGTCTACCCATCTATTTTTCTACCCATAAACTAATTACATTTCCTACCCATAGTAGGTTTGTGGGGAATTTTCTCTTTATTCTCCAATTCTTTTTTATTTCTATGCTTCTTTTCTTTTTTCTCGTTTTCTTCTTATTTTTTTCTTTTTCCTATTCTAATTTCATTTAACTTCTTTTTTTTATACCTTTTCTCTTCATAATCTAATTTCATTTACTATTTTCACTATTTTTTATTATTTTTTTATATATATATTATTACTAGAGAAAAATCAAATTGTATACCAATTAAATGTAGCTCATACAACCAAAATTTTTTTAACTAACATTTGATACCAGTATAGTATATAGTTATAATAGCAACAGGGTACACAATTGTACGCAAAGAGTTAAAATTTTTTTAATTCAATTATTAAACTGAAATAATATCAGTTGTCAATAAAAATTTTAAAAAAATCTAAAAGGATCTAATTGTAAGAGTATACCGTTAGTATACCGTTACATTATATAGCATACTATAATTTTATTTTATTTTTGCATTTTCAATTTGCTGCTCACGCTAGGTAAAAACATAAAATAAATTAAAAGGAAAAAGGCAAGTGAATTTACGGGTAATAAATATACTATTATAGTTTATTGTATACTATTACATCATATTGTTACAATATCTTGCATATTATTACAGTATACCATAACAATATATTTGTATACTATATTGGTATATTGTTGTAGTATAACTATATACTCATATAGTATATTAGTATACTGTAGCGGTATACTGTTAGGTAATTGTGTTCTTCTTCGATTATTACTGTAATTATGTTCTTCTTCGATTTTCAACTGAAAATTTCGATCTCAATCACCTCAAATCAGCTCTAAGTCTCGACCAAACTGACTTAACATTTAGTTACAATTGCCAATCGATATTTTAATCACGCCAGTCAAAATCTAATCAAACAACTACAAACTCGACAAATGCAATTTATGATTTTCATGTTTCAAGGTCTTTCAATGGATGATCTAATTTTTTTTTTACAATAAATCACTATGAATTTCTCAAAAGATATTAGAAATAATTATTTGTAACACTGCATGTACAAAATAATTATTTTGCTTATCATTAAACCATATCAAATTTTACTCATTAAAATCAGAATAAAAAATTGGGCAGTGACTCGAACAAAATACAACGAGAAAATATAAGCTATGTAAGACGGAGATAATATTTTGTTGTTGGAAGAAGAAACAGAAAGAAGGGGAAGGGGAAAGGGAAGCTTTAAGGAGGACAGAGGTTGGTAAGCCAATTGAGAAATGGGTGGGCGGATAATAATTTTGGTTGGCTTAGATAGGTATAGTAATTATTATTAAAATGGGTAAAACCTGGTTATTATTTTGGGTTTAGTGGATAATTAGTGTAGTTTCCTCAAGAATATGGTTGATGTTGCAAGAGCTTTAGTATTACTGTTAAGCTTAATGTTTAAAAAAAATTATATGTGAAAAAATGTGAGTTGTTGAGAATGCTACGTTTTTCACACAAGATAAAATTTAAAAGTTACATTATTAATAAATAATTGAAAAAAAATTATGTATGAACTCTACATAAAAAAGAAAATGGAACCCACAACCATAATTTTGATTTGTGTATTTGATAAGAAGATATATTCATGCCGTTATAATTTATATAACAATATTATCCTTTACAATGGTGGCTAAAAAGAATTAGTGGCCTAAAGCCAACTTTGAATAAGAAGTATTTCCTTTTTTATTTTTATTTTATAGAGTCGTGCTTTTATAAGATATAAAGTCTTTAAGCTCACAACAAATATCTAATAATAATATTAAATTATATTGTGAACAGTTAATTCAAGTTAATAAAATATTAGCAAAGTATTTGCAATATGTTATCTTGGATTTTGACATAAAAAATATTACTACTATGACGATTCGAGTAGTTTAATTCAGATTCTAAAATATTTCTATTGTTAAAAAATAAAGAGTCTTTTCATATTTCTTAATAAAGATTTACTTCTATGAATTTTAATATTATCTGAGCCAAAACTACATTAGAAAATCTATTAAATATTTTTGGGTCCAAAAAATTTGGAGCCTAAAGCAAAAGCTTTATTGGCCTTTCTCTTGAGCCATCCATGATCCCTAATCCATCCAAAAATAATGGCAATATTTTATATTTAAAATAGTTTTACCTTAATTTTACGTTTAATAAAATTTTTTTATTGCAATAAAAATGTTATGAAGTATTTATAGTATAAAATTATAAAAGTCTTATAATTACACAAATGTTACTACGTATCAAAAACATTTCACCTCCAGATCTAAGAAGTATAATTATAGAATATAAAATGTCAGAATTTGTTCATACATTACAAATTTTTTTCTTAAAATATGAGTCTTAGCGATTGATATATAGTCATTATTTTTAGATTAAACATTAAAATAGCACAAAAATCAAGAAATGCTTTACGATTACAATGAAGATCGCATGTTTACAAGACCGTTTGTGATTTTCAACGAAATCTATGCAAATTTTAAATTAGTGGTCTTCAGTTACGAAGATAATTATGTAGGGCCCATTAGTTATTTACTCAAAGTTTTGGTTCATTATGTTAATTAAGTTAACTATGGTTCCACAACAAGAGAGAATAAGGTTTTAGTTAACTTTAAATTACATATATTATTCAGTTGGTGAGAAAGAAAAATTACATCTAACTAATTACATCGCATAGGTCTCAAGTACTTGTAACGACTCGGCCGGTCATTTTAAGCTTTAGCGTGTTCTTCGGCGGTTTGAGGCCACGAGCAGCTTCACTTCAGGCATTATGACTTGTATGCGTGGTCGGAGTTGAATTTCGGGAAATTCGGAGTTGATTTGGAAAGAGAATTCTCATTTCAGAAGCTTTAAGTTGAAAGAATTAACTAGGATTGAATTTTTGAGTAAACGGAATCGGGATTCGAGGGTTCCCGCAGGTTCGTATGATGATTTTGGGATTGGGCGTACACCCGGATCGGGTTTTGGATGACCCGGGAGCGTTTTGGCGCTTATGGTAGAAGTTAGCATTTTGGAAGAAATTTCATAAGTTTGGGTTGAGGTGCATTTCAGTGTTATCGATGTCCGTTTGGGATTCCGAGCCTTGGAGTAGCTCCGTATGGCGATTCTGGTGTTGGGAGTGCGATCGAAAGTGAATTCGGAGATCTGTGTGTCATTTTGAAGTCATTTGGCTAAAGATAGAATTTGAAGGTTTTTGAGAAGTTGGACCGGAAGTGGACTTTTTGATATCGGGGTCGGAATCCGATTCCGAAAGTTGGAGTAGGTCCGTATTGTCGAATATGACTTGTGTGCAAAATTTAAAGTCAATCGGACGTGATTTGATAGGTTTAAACAACGAAAGTAGAAGTTTAAAATTCTAAAGTTCATAAAGCTTCGCTTGGAGGTCGATTCATGATTTTAACGTTGTTTGATATGATTTGAAGTCTTGAGCAAGTCCGTAATGTGTTTTAGGAGTGGTTGGCATGATTGGTTTGGGTCCTGGGGGCCTCGGGTAGTTAACGGATCGAATTGGGATTTGAAAAATGAGCTGAAGGGTCTGGTTGCTGGTGTAATCGCTTCTGTGGAGAGTTCACCGCAGAAGCGACCTCGTAGAAGCGAGGAGGGGAACCGCAGAAGCAGTTAGAAGTGAAGGAGTCGGAGGCCACAGGTGTGAAGGATTTTTCATACCTGCGTGATCGCAGATGCGGACAGTGCGGTACAGAAGTGGGCTAGGGCAGCTGGAGAAGGACCACACCTGCGGAACCGCAAAAGCGGTCAGGTGATCGCACCTGTGGAACTGCTGAAACGGTCAGGTGACCGCAGGTGCGGAAAGAGTTGGAGGCAGTAAGTGTTTCAAAAATCGGGATTTGGCCATTTCCTCTCATTTTTCTCTTAGCTTGGGCGATTCTTGGAGGGGTTCAAGAGGGGATTTTCATCGTCAACGATAAGGTGAGCTATCCCCACCTATCTTAAGTTAAATACATTAATTTTATACGGATTTGAGCATGAAATTGGTAAAAATTTGGGATTTGAGGGAAAACCTAGAAAATTAATATTCTTGGAATTTGACCACGATTTTGAGTATGAAATTAAGAGTAAATTATATATTTGAGTTCGTGGGGTTATGGGTAAGCTTAATGTTCGAAAATTTTCAGAATCCGGGCACGTGGACCCGAGGGCATATTTATCAACTTTTCGATCGGGGTTAGGAATTGTTATGAATTGGATTGTAAGGAGTAATTGAGCATATGTTAATGGATTTGCATAATTATTGGCGAGTTTTGGAGCGTTGTGCATCAATTTGAATCTTCAGAAGGGCGTGGAATGCCGATTATGGATCTTCGGAGCGAGGTGAGCCTCCTTTCTAACCTTGTAAGAGGGAATTGTCCCCATAGGTGAAATAATTGGTTATGTGCTCCTATTTGTGGGGGCTATGTAAGCACGAGGTGATGAGAGTCCGTGCGTAGCTACTAATATGTGTAAGTCCGGGTAGTCTAGGACCCTAAAGCATGCTATACTCGGAATATCTCTAACCTTATTGACAGTTGAATTGCTTAAATCCTATCGAATTGGTAAATGAATCGAAAAAGAATTAAACTTCATTTTTCTAAATTGTTAAAGGAGAATTGGTTTTCTTTGGATAATTGTTTCCTGATGAGTCTTGATTGACTGTCTGTGTGTGTTTAAATTCTAGAACGGGCCGAACGCCTCGGTAGATTAAATAGACGCATCTATGGTTCGCGCCATTCGACCCTCTGGCAGTGCACAGTTTAAATATTATTGGATCGGACTGTACGACCTCGGCATGATTTGTGCATACTTGTTTTGCTTGCCTTGAAACTTATTGAAGTTGTCATTGCCTCTTCCCGGCTTGAGAATATATGTATAATTGATGAAAAGAAATTTGGAAATTTCCTTTAAAATAAATAACTGCTTACTTGCTTCATTCCATTGAATTAATATCATGTTTATAAAAATCCCCGATTTACTATATTATTGAGATAACATTATTGGACCACTAGTAAGTGTCGAAGTCGACCTCTTGTCTCTACTTCTTCGAGATTAGACTGGATATTCATTGGGTATACGTTATTTTTTGTACTCATACTATACTTTTCTGCACTTTTGTTGCACAGGTACATGCATCTCTAGTGGCCTAGTGAGCGTAGCAGCATGATCGACACAGAGACTTAGGTGAGCTGCATTTTCCGAGATGACTCACGGCCAGCAGAGTCTCTTTCAGATTACTGTATTTATTTTTTCTGTCCAATATTGTATTCCGGATGGTTGTTGTATTATATTATTTTCTTAGAAATTACTCATGCACTTGTGACACCGGGTTCTGGGATGATTATAGGGTATTGTGTATTTATTTCTAAATATTCTTTTAATTATTCTCGTAAGGATTATCATTTACTATCTGAATTGGAGGAAAATTTCTGTTTTCAAAATTTTTAAGATAAGGATTTAGTTAAGTATTTTGGTTGGCTTGCCTGATAGCGGTGTCCGGCGGCATCATCACCCTTGGTGGATTTTGGATCGTGACAACATGGTATCAGAGCACTAGATTCCCTTAGGTCTCACGAGTCATGAGCAAGGGCTACAGGGCACTAGATTCCTTTAAGTTTGTACTTATCTTCGGGAGACTACAGGGCTGATAGGAATACTTCCCTTCTTGATTCCTCATCGTGCGATTTGATTCCTTGAGGCTTATGCCCTTGTTTCCTTCCTACTCAATCTTACACGACGCGAACCGCTGGTTATAAATCGAGAATTGAAGAATTGTAATGGTACACGAATGTGGTGCGGGGTGTTTCTCCTTACAGGGTTGTTTGAGCCATTGTCGTCACCTTGTGGAAGGATATTCTGTCATTTCAGCTCAGTAGTGATACTTTTGAGAGCTTTGAGGCTAGGCATGAGTTGCCATGATGCTTATGAACGATTGTTCTGCAGTATTGATATGATGGTAGGATGTTCGCCTACGTGTCAGGGCAGTGAATGACTTGAAGGGAGGTTTACTCAGTGCATGATCTAGAGATTCGGTATTTTATTCCCGGTAGGGGAAAGACAATCTGACTAGGAATGTTCAGATTTGGGTTGATGGAGTAACGAGACTTGGTATTTGCGAGCGTGGTGGAGTTTTCTTCTATGATGAGGTGCCGTTGTCCTTATTGAATGTACTAAGTTCACCGGAGTTATGATCTTCTACAATTCGCCTTTGGAGCAGGATATTGCAAAATAGTATTGGAGAAGTGACTGTTAGAAATTGCGAGGTGCGGTGGTCTAGGATTGAATTAGTGTTTCTAATGTTGATGGCTCGAGAAAGATGATCTTCGGAAAGGTTTAAGGTTAGTAGCAATTTGTGGGTTCAAGTGCTACGAAGATAGATTTTATTAAGGCAACAACTGAGCAGCAAAGGATGAGGAAGAACATATGGGAAGTGTCAAGCGGTGGTTAAAATCTATTGAAATCCAGGTATAAGAAGCGAAGGTCGAGTAGTCGACTAAAGGGGTGAGTTTCACCAAAATGAGAGAGTGGTGGAGTTGCACATGGGTCAGGTGGTAGGATGACTACACACCTTAAGGAGAGTTGGAGTGATTTGGGAATTTTAACGATTGGTGATTTGGGCCTACAGATTAATCTGAAGTGTGGACTATTATGCGGTAGGAGATTTGATATAACGGAAAGGTGCTGCTTGAGATGAAGAAGGTACAACCTAACTTTGAATTGGAAGTATGTTGCCGCACACTTAATTGATGTCCACGAGGAGTGAATTGACTGGTGCAGCTAGAAAGTGAGCTCGAACTCAGGGTGGGTCATTGATGCTGGAGTGATTGTACCCCATGTAGTGACGTTGGAAGATGTCAGCGAGTGATTTCCACATGGGGTTATTCCCTGTGAGCAGGTTAGCGGTCGCGTGGTTGGTGAAGCTTCTACGAAGAATTCTATTGGTTATACCGCAAAGAGATCGGTCGTGCGAGTGTGGTATTGATGATTTAGAGTATAAAAGGGAGTTATAAAAAGATTCCGAGAATTTTTACCATCGACTGCGCATGGTTATGTCAATAAGAGATAAGGAATCCTGGTGAATTTCAGAGTTGTGTAATAGTGGATTCAAGCTAAGTGGGAGAGTCCCACTGCCTACAATTGGGTTGTATGGTTATCTTCTTGTGAGGTTTCGGGTTAATGGCGTATTGGTAAGCTATTTCAGCAACGGGAAAAGAACATAAGTGATAATTTGAGCAAAGGAATTGTTAAAGGTGTTCTATGGTTGGCCTTATTGGCTCATGTTCATGCTTTGGGAGGATTCTGGATTTATGCTTTGTACAGAGGTGATTTACAAGGAAAGTGAGTCGAGAGGGTATGCTTGTACTAGAAGAATCATGGAGTTGATTATATTCGGGGCCAAGTCAGAGCGGGTGGCTCTCAACAATGGTCCTAGTGGATTCAAAGGGGTAAAGTGTGGTGCCTAATAATTTTGAGCCTATAGGTATAATTGAGAATCAGGCTTTGTAGCAGCTTAATAGGAGCTGCCCAGAATGTTCTATGATGTTTTGACATGTAGTGTAGAAATTGGAAGGTCTGAAATGGTTTGTGGAATTTGAGACAGCATGTTCTCGTGATTCACGGTCACTTGGGATGAGTGCGGATGGAGTGTGTTATCTGTTGAATGGAGTTATTATTTCTAAGGCAATTGAGGATAAGTTAGAGGGAATAGATTGGTTAACCATGATTGAATTGACATGATGATGGCAATGACTAGTTCCTTTAGTGTGATTACGTTATGCAAGTGATTTGTGACGGTACGGGTGAAGCCTGTCGACCGCCGTAATTGATTTTATTCGGAAATATTCTAGCGTTGTGGCCTGTTATGTGTAGGCGGATCCCAGAAGGGCTATGGTGGCTTAGACCACTACTTAGAGATTTGCATATTCTACGGTTATGAGAATTCCCTGGTATGTTGCTTTGGTTCTCCTGAAGTGAGTTAAGTGAAAGGTTTTTATTCGATGAAGCGTTAATCTACTAATGGTTCCCGAGTTATGATAGGAATCGTGTTCTATCGGATATTAGCTGTGAGCACGTGGTTTTTGCCCTATATGAGAATTATTCCCAAAAAATCAAATTAAAATAGTATTGCTTTGTGTGTGTAATTTTTGTGAATCTTTGTTATTTATTTGTATTTGTGTATGCATGTTATTTGTCTAAATTAATTAAAAATACAAAAATATATATTGCATTTAGGACTTAATTCTACAAATTATGAATTACTTAGTATTTGGTAATTTAGGATTTCAATTTTGGTTAATTAAAAAAGGATAAAACAAAATAAAACAAAATATAGAAGAAAAAATCGGACTGGACCAGCCCCATTTTCAGCCCAATCCCAGGCCCAATCGCCGGTCCAA